>JAWIIG010000144.1:0-69930 GCA_033557465.1 Ichthyophis bannanicus
GAAAGCAAAGATTCAAAAAGAGGAGGAAATAGCCAATGCAATAAAATGGGGGGGATAAGACATGTTTCGTATATGTTAGTGAGAAGGAGAAAGGGCAAAAGTGGGGTTGTCAGACTCAAGGGAAAAGGGGAAGGATTATGTAGAATAGCTGATGCGATAAAGCGGAATTGCTTAACCCTGGGAGTACCGATGGGGTCAAAAGTGTGACCCCATTGCAAGTGTCACAACGCGTATCTCGGAACTAGTTGTTCAAGACTGCAAATTTTTTATGACTTTTCACATGTCAAACAAAAATTTTTCTCTTTATATTGCGCATGAGAGGAAGAAAGTGTCATCCGCTAGGTGATGATAGTGATGAATTGCAGCACAGGATACCATGGGGTGTTTTCATCTTTGACCACAGTCTGGATCGTGATACAATTTGCCGGTGTTGTGGAATTTTTTGATCTGACAAAAGGTACTTTTTCATTAATTAGTAATCATTTATTTTTTGTACTCTTATTTTATGAAAATTACACATTTTCTGTAATTGATGATATACGTTCTCTCATTTATTTCCGATGAACATCTAAAGGCGTTCAGCTCGAGTAATCACGATTAGTGTACACCTATAGTAAACTAACTGCTTTGCGTTTTATTCGGAACTTTATCTTTATGTGTTTTTTTTTTTTTTTTTTTTATTAGGTTATGGTTTATGATGTCAAAACGAACAGTATTCAGCTAACCCAGTAAGAGAAATATTGCAACGGAAATAGCTGACAGTGACTGCTTCTGAGGTTTCATCTGATGCAGCATATTCAGCAAGCAAAAGAGAGCATATCAGCCAAGTTCGGGGTTCTGCGACTAAAATCTGATGATGACAGTCAATGATTCAGATGGTGTGTCGTTGACAGCAGTTTGTTGCCAAGTGAATGTGAGCCTGAATGTTGAAGGCTGGGTACAATCGCCTGCAGCAAAGAGTCAAGTTACAGGTCCGGAGCAAAGGGTCAAGGCTGTTGGCTGGATGGGGGAAGAAGAAGGCAGGGAGTCCCTCTGTGTCCAGTATCATCTGTGATGAATCTTAGTGGTGTTGGTTGTTAGAGGAGCTAAGAGCGTCAATCAAACTATAAGCACAAATGTTGCCCATTGACAGCCTATGTTATCTACGTATGAGCACATCATGGAACAGGAAACCGATATAAAGCAAGCTGCTGTGAAAATACGCCAGAGCTAATGTCATGCCCGTACAACAAGGTCCTACAAGGTATGCTGTATGAGCTGTTGATGGCCCTCTTGCAGCATTCCACTTGTTTCATGAGGAAGAACTTATTGAAGGAATCATGATGTGGACGAGCAAACAAGGGAAGACACAGGTTATGACAAACACCTGGAAAGATTTTTTTTGACAGAACGAGGAATTTCAACGTGTTCCTCTCAGGCATGTACAAGTTCATGAACTGACTCCATAGTTCAGTGTTGTGGAATCTTGAAAAGATGGTGCGTTCTGTTTTGGGCAAAAAATATTGGCCCGTAACGGCTTTTCAGCAAATTTCTTGTGTTCTCAGATTTGATCGATGCATCCAACAGATGTGAACAACGAGGCCGTGGATAAGGTTGCCTCCCAATCAGAACACGTTTTTAATACCTGGGAAGCAACTCTGTGATGTCCTTTGTTTCCTGGGGAAAATGTTAACGTGGAGAGCACAACTGCTTACATTTCGTGGCCATGTTCCTGTTCAGACGATAATATTCGCGCACAAACCGGGGAAATATGGCATAAAGCTATGGATGTGTGTGACAGTGCAATGTCATATGTTCCTGTCTGCTTTCTGCTGCGTCTTCAAAGTATATACAGTGAAGGGAACTCGGACAAAACATGGAACCGAATCAGGGGTGAAAGGGTTGTGCCTGCAACTCACTGAAGGATTGACGCGATCTTGGCAAGAAAAGAAATTTTACTGTTTTACAATTTGCTTCTGCAGTTTATCCCTGTCACAGAAATTGCTAGAAAAACAAACTTACACTTTTGGGGACCATTCGAAGAACGAAAAGAATTACCTCCAGAATTTGTAACAGCAAAGGGCCGAGGAGGTATTCACTTCCCTTCACACTTGTTTTACCTTTCGCGATGAACGGCCCCTTCACTCTGTTCCTATTGCCCGAAGAAAGGAAAAGGGTGGTGGTTCTGAGCAGTTTGCATGATCAAGAAGAAGTAGATAAAACACATCCAGACAAAAAAACACGCATGATCTTGGACTATAATTCTAGTAAAGGTGGAGTAGATAACGCACGTATACCACAAAACGAATGACAAGACGCTCGCCAGTGACAATCTTCTACAACATGTTGGACATCAGTGCTTTGAACGCCTTCATTATTTAGATGTCACTAAATCCAGAATGGCAGTCCAAGTCATAGCACAGATGTCATCTTTCCTCTTGGAATTAGGAAAGCAGCTGCTTCAGAGTAATTGCAGCGAGACTTCTTCCAGCATTGAAGAAGCCACTGATGCTGTTTGTAATGTCAGGATCCCAAAGAAAAGGGCAAGGTGTCACTGCTGTTCCAGAGAAAAAGACAAGAAAAGCAACATAGTTTTGCACCTCCTGCAAGCGCAATGTTTGCAAAGAACATTCAGAAATTGTCTGTGTCTCATGCAAATGACTATAGTTACTTTACTGTGTTCATCAAGCGCATGCAAAAACTGCTTTCATGGCCACTCTTCATGTAATTTTATGATAAAGCCATTAAATTTCTAAACATTTAACCTTCATATAATAATTCGGAATAATATTTTCTGTTTAGTTTACAATTTCATGGATACAATTAAAATTTGTCGTGGGGTTATTTGACCCCAACGGTATTCAGTGTGTGCAAAAAAATCTCGGTAATTCCAGGGTTAACAAATATTTCTGTAATGTGTTCACGGATGAAGAACCAGGAGCAGGACCTCTGGAAAACACCCACAAACAGGAACAGAAGCGAGAGACATCGTGAACAATTTTCAGAAGATTGTGTTCATGAGAAACAAGCTCAACTTAAAGTAGACAAACCGATGGGACCGGATGGGATTACACCCTAGAATATAAGGGAACTTGGGGACATTCTAGCAGCTCTACTGACTGACCTTTTCAATGCCTCATTGGAGTCGGGCGTGGTGCCAAAGGACTGGAGAGAGGCTCATGTGGTGCCTTTACACAAAAGCGGAAGTAAGGATATGGTTGAAAACTACAGGGCGGTTAGTTTTAACTTCGGTGGTGAGTAAATAATTGGAAACGCTGCTGAAAGAAGAAAATAGTGAGGTTTCTGGAGTCCAGCAGATTACAGGATCCGAGGCAGCATGGATTCACCAGAGGCAAATCTGATTGATTTCTTTGACTGGGTGGCCAGGGAGTTGGACGAGGGAGAACCCTAGATGTGGTGTATTTAGATTTCAGTAAAGCCTTTGACACTGTTCCTCACAGGCGACTTATAAACAAACTGAGCACCCCTAGGGATGGACCCTAAAGTTACTGCTTGGGTTAGAAATTGGTTGGGTGGGAGGCGACAAAGAGTACAGGTAAATGGAGTTCACTCTGAGGAGAAGGATGTTACCTGTGGTGTGCCCCAGGGATCTGTTCTTGGTCCGATTCTTTTTAACATCTTTGTTAGTGATCTAGCGGAAGGGCTGTCGGGTAAGGTTTGCCTCTTTGCGGATGATACCAAAATCTGCCCACGAGTATGGAGCAGACAGAGCTTAAAGATCCCAAATTACCCATGTCTACCAATAGCCAAATTAATGTGAATAAAATACAGTCTCTAAAATGCTGTATGCAAATGCTCGAAGTCTAAAAAAACAAGATGGGAAAGTTAGAATATATAGCACTAAACGAGAGGTTAGATATGATTGGAATATCAGAGACATAGTGGAAGGAGGACAACCAGTGGGACACTGTGATACCTGGGTACAAACTATATCGTAATGATAGAGCTGATCAAATTGGTGGAGGGGTTGCGCTCTGTTAGAGAGGGCATTGAGTCAGAAAGGATTAAAGTTTTGCAAGAAATAAAATTTGCTGTAGAATCTCTATGGATTGAAATTCCATGTAAAAAGGGGAAGGCGATGGCAGTGGGGGTGTACTATCGTCCGCCTGGTCAGAATGAAAAAATGGATGATGAAATGCTGAAAGAAAATCAAGGGAAGCTAGCAAAACGTTACAGTGCAGTAATAATAATGGGTGATTTCAATTACCCCGTATCGACTGGTCAGTGTCACAGCAGGACATGCTAGGGAGATAAAGTTCCTAGATGAAATAAATGACTGCTTCTTGGAGCAGCTGGTTCATGAACCGACCAGAGGGGAAGCAATATTAGACCTAGTCCTTAGTGGAACACCAGATGTAGTGCAAGAGATAAGGGTGTTGGGGCCACTTGGCAATAGTGATCATAGCATGATCACCTTTGATTTAATTAGTGGAGGAGGGATAGTAAGGAAATCCACAGTACTACCTTTTAACTTTCAAAAGGGAGACTATGATAAAATGAGGAAAACAGTTAAGAAAAAAACTAAAAGGAGCAGTTGCAAATGTTAAAGACTTACATCAAGCTTGGGTGTTGTTTAAAAATACTATCTTGGAAGCCCAAGCCAACTTTATTCCACGCTTTAAGAAAGTGGAAGGAAGTCAAAAAAACTGCAAGCATGGTTTAAAGGTGAGGTCAGAGAGGCTGTTGCCAAAAAAGCATCTTTCAGGAAATGGAAAAAAGAGCCAAACGATGAAACCTGGAAACACAAGCACTGGCAAGTCAAATGCAAGGCATTGATAAAGTAGGCAAAGAGAGAATTTGAGAAGAAGCTTGCTGCGGAAGCAAAAACGCGAAATAAAGATTTTTTTCAAGTACATTCGCAGCAAAAAACCTGTGAGAGAGTCAGTTGGTCCATTAGATGATAGAGGCGTTAAAGGGGCACTAAGAGGTGACAAGGCGATAGCAGAGAGACTGAATGAATTCTTTGCTTCGGTCTTTACTGAGGAAGATATAGGGATGTTACCCATGACTGAAGTGTTATTTAAAGGTGTAGAATTATTGAAGGAAATATCGCTATCTCGTGAAGTGGTTTTACAACTATTAGATTACCTGAAGAGTAGCAAATCACCTGGGCCGGATGGTATACCTCCAAGGGTGTTGAAAGAACTGAAATATGAGATTGCAGACCTGCTATTAGTAATCTGTGAACTATCATTAAAATAATCTCTAATTCCTGAAGATTGGAGGATAGCCAATGTAACACCAATTTTTAAAAAGGGTTCCAGGGGTGATCCGGGAAACTACGACCGGTGAGCTTGTCGTCAGTACCGGGAAAAATGGTAGAAACCATCATAAAGAATAAAATTATTCAGCATTTAGATAGTCATGGCCTAATGGGAGACAGCCAACATGGCTTTAGACAAGGAAGATCTTACAGATGATTTTAATGAAAGTTCACAGATTACCAATAGCAGGTCTACAATCTCATATTTCAGTTCTTTCAACACTCTTGGATGTATACCATCCAGTCCAGGTGATTTGCTACTATTCAGTTTATCAAATAGTTGTAATATATCTTCCCGGTGTAGCAATATTTCTCTCAATTCCTCTGCAGTATCACCTTTAAATACCACTTCAGTCTTGGGTAACATCCCTACATCTTCCTCGGTAAAGACCGAAGCAAAGAATTCATTCAGTCTCTCTGCTATAGCCTTGTCTCCTCTTACTGCCCCTTTTATCCCTCTATCATCTAATGGCCCAACAGACTCTCTCACAGACCTTTTGCTACGATTGTACTTGAAAAAGTCTTTATTTCGTGTTTTTGCTTCCGTAGCAAGTTCCTTCTCAAATTCTCGCTTTGCGTGCCTTATCAATGCTTTGCATTTAACTTGCCAGTGCTTGTGCTGTTTCCAGTTTTCTTCATTTGACTCTTTTTTCCATTTCCTGAAGGATGCTGTTTTGGCAGCAACAGACTCTCTGACCTCACCTTTAAACCATGCTGGCAGTTTTTTGGACTTTCTTCCACTTTTCTTAATGCGTGGAATACATCTGGTCTGGGCTTCGAGGATAGTATTTTTAAACAACACCCAAGCTTGCTGTAAGTCTTTAACCTTTGCAACCGCTCCTTTTAGTTTTTTCTTAACTATATTCCTCATTTTATCATAGTCTCCCTTTTGAAAGTTAAAAGGGTAGTACTGTGGATTTCTTTACTATCCCTCCTCCACTAATTAAATCAAACATGATCATGCTATGATCACTATTGCCAAGTGGTCCCAACACCCTTATTTCTTGCACCAGATCTGGCGTTCCACTAAGGACTAGGTCCAGTATGGCTTCCCCTCTGGTCGGTTCATGAACCAGCTGCTCCAAGAAGCAGTCATTTATTTCATCTAGAAACTTTATCTCCCTAGCTTGTCCTGCCGTAACACTGACCCAGTCGATATCAGGGTAATTGAAATCACCCATTATTACTACTCTGCTGTGACTTTTGTTAGCTTCCTTGATTTCTCTGAGCATTTCATCATCCATTTGTTCATTCTGGCCAGGCGGTCGATAGTACACCCCCACTGCCATCTCCTTCCCCTTTTTACATGGAATTTCAATCCATAGAGATTCTACAGCAAATTTTGTTCCCTGCAAAACTTTAATCCTTTCTGACTCAATGCCCTCTCTAACATAGAGCGCAACCCCTCCACCAATTTGATCAGTTCTATCATTACGATATAGTTTGTATCCAGGTATCACAGTGTCCCACTAGTTATCCTCCTTCCACCATGTCTCTGAGATTGCAATCATATCTAACCTCTCATTTAGTGCTATATATTCTAACTCTCCCATCTTATTGTTTAGACTTCTAGCATTTGCATACAAGCATTTTAGAGACTGTATTTTATTAATATTAATCTGGCTATTGGTAGGCATGGGTAATTTGGAATCTTTACACTCTGTCTGCACCTTACTCAAGGGCATTTGGGCTACTATACTCTTTTTTGGAACCTCACTGCTTTTGGTAGTATCCTTCAAGGATACCTTCGTCCGAACCATGCGCTCCTGAGCGACTGTCGGCTTTCCCCTATTTTCTAGTTTTAAAGCTTCTCTATCTCCTTTTTAAAGGTTAATGCCAGCAGTCTGGTTCCATCCTGATTAAGGTGAAGCCCATCCCTTCGGAAGAGCCCCTCCTTTCCCCAGAATGTTCCCCAGTTCCTAATAAATCCAAAACCCTCATCCTTGCACCATTGTCTCATCCACGCATTGAGACTCCGGAGCTCTGCCTGTCTTTTGGTTCCTGCACGTGGAACAGGAAGCATTTCGGAGAACTCTATCCTGGAAGTTCTGGATTTCAACTTCCTACCTAAAAGCTTAAATTTAGCCTCCAGAACTTCCCTACCACATTTTCCTATGTCATTGGTACCAACATGTACCAAGACAGCAGACTCCTCCCCAACACTATCTATGATCCTATCTAGGCGGTGTGTGAGGTCCGCTACCTTCGCACCAGGCAGGCATGTTACCAGGCGATCCTCACGTCCACCAGCCACCCAGCTATCTACATTCCTAATGATTGAATCACCAACTATGTCAGCTGTCCTGAATCTCCTCTCATGGGGACATGGCCCTGGAGAAACATCCTCGGTGCGAGAGGGTTTTACATCACCTGGAGGACAGGTCCTAGTTACAGGATCACTTCCTGCCACACCAGGGTGATGCTCTCCTGTCACGTGACCTCTCTCCTCCATGGCAACAGGGATGCTGCTAGACTGGAGGTGGGACTTCAGGTCTATATCCCTGTAGGTCTCGTCCATGTACTTCTGTCTTTCTTATGTCTTCCAGGTCTGTACTCTAGCCTCTGGAGAACGAACTTGTTCCCTGAGAGCAAAGAGCTCCTTGCACTTAGTGCATACGTAAGACCTCTCACCAACTGGGAGAAAATCATACATGTGACACTCAATGCAAAAGACCGGAAAGCCCCCATCCCGCTGCTGGACCTTTGTCTGCATCTTAGTTTAAAGCTTGTGTTTAGGTCTTTTAAATTCTGTATATAATAAGGACTGATGTAGATGCTTATACTAATAAAAGTGTATCTAACACCCCCAATACACCTTGTTCACCTGAAGCTTAATTAATCTCAGGTCCTCGGTGTATGACTGATTTGGATAAGGAGCTGCACCTGAGAGCAGCCCCTTTCCTTCAAGATGTGTAGGTACCTATAAAGCTACAATTACCCCAGGGGTGGGTGGGTGCTGGGGAGGGAGGGAGGGAAATAAGTCCTATTGAAGAGGGCAGTTACAAGGTACCCTGTCCTGAACCCTCAGCGGGGGGGGGGAGGGGGGGGGTACCACACAAAACCCAGTTAGTTGAGAGAGGCAAGGTAAGTTATGCAGCTGAGAAGCTGAAGCAGCACACCAATAAGACAAACAATAAATAATTAAGCATATGAGGACAGACTTAAGGATCTTAATATGTACACCTTAGAGGAAAGACGGGATAGAGGTGATATGATTGAGATGTTTAAATACCTCCATGGCATAAATGTATGGGGGGATAGCCTTTCTCAACTTGAAAGCAAGTTCTGCTATGAGGGGACATGGGATGAGGGTGAAAGGGGATAGATTCAAGAGTGATATGCGGAAATATTTCTTTACGGAAAGAGTGGTGGATCCATGGAATAGTCTCCCAGTGGAGGTGGTAGAGATGAGGACAGTATCTGAATTCAAAAAAGCATGGGACAAAACACAGAGTATCTCTAAAGGGAAAAAGGGGATTGTTGTAGTTATTATTATGGAAGGACAGACTAGATATAACAGAAAAAGAGCACATGGCCTATGTTTATATTTCTATATTGTGGGAATGGATAAAGTGGAAGCGGACTATCTTGGTTGCTACTCCCTTTATCCCAGATAGTGGGAATTGAGCCAGATGGCGTTCTAGAGGAGTCTGGACAGATGGGATTGCCCTGAGGTGGAGCTGATGGCAACCTGGGTCAATTCTAAAGGACAAAGGTTCTTCAGTTGCCACATGGAGGCAGGACCTGAGAATGTGGGCACTCTGGTTCAACATTGGCCAAAGCAGGACTCTGCTTTATGTATTTTTCCTCCATGGCCTCTTGTGCGCGAGTGCTTCATCGCATAGAGAGGCATCTGTATCTGTTGGTTCTGGTAGCACTGGATAAGCCACAGAGACTGTGATATGCGGCTCTGAAGCACTTCCCATCAGCTCCGAGGCTCTTGAGGCAGGGACGTTCCAACTAGACAACCTGGTTTCCTTCTTGTTTATGGCCTGGCTCTTGAGAGGCGACGCTTAGCATGTAAGGACTATTCTTCTGCTGTGGATTTCATGCTACTATCTCGCTTATGAGTGGTGCCTTTTTGAGCACTGGTATCATGAGCATCCAGTTGGCCCTAGCACAGTGGACTCACTGGCTTTACTTGATGGTTCAAATGGCTGTCCTTGTCATGCTTTAGAGGGCTGGTGGTGGGGCACTTGGTGGCCTCTCACCCAGATGTGGCCAGTTTTCTTTGGGGAGTTTGACCACAGGGGAAGACACGAGTGTCTATTATTCCTTCGTGGGATCTTGACTTAATTATTTGGGCTTTAATGTTTGAGCCTTTCGAACCCCTGAGAAGAGCTACACTTAAGGATTTGTCCCTCAAGGACTGCCTTCTTGATTGTGATCTGCTCAGAGAGACGTATATCTTTTTTGCAGACCTTGTTATGCCGAGATCCCTATCTGTCATTCTCTGAGGAATCTGTGTATGTTCAGGCTGTTTCTTCCTTCTTACTTAAAGTAGTGTTGTCTTTTCATGTCAATCAGGTGGTCTGTTTTGCCACCATTTCCGAAGGAACAGTACCAGGAGAAGGATAAGGACCTTCACCTCATGGGTGTCAGGGAGGTGCTTCAGTACCTTGAGGTCACTAACTCATTCTAAAAATCAGACAGGCTTTTTATTTCTTTTTGCAGGCCCATGTAAGGATGATGTGGCCACACAGTCTATCCTGGGCTGCTAAATAAGAGATGATAGCCTCAACCTATCCATTATGGAATCAGCTGGTCTCGGAGGGTTGCATGCACATTCCACATGGATGCATACTTCCTCCTGGGCGTAGTATAGCTCAGTCACTCCGTTAGACATTTGTCGGGCAGCAGCATGGTCCTGACTTTCCATTTTTGTCAAGCATTACCGCTTGGATGCCCACACTTGGGCAGACACAGTTTTTAGTGTGGAGATTTTGAAGGCTGCCGTCATCTTCCCGCTCAGTGGAGCCATATCTTTGGTATGTCCCACTTGTCTGGATTAATCTAGCAGAATGATATGGAAGGTGACATTGCTTACTAAATAATGTCCTCTCCTTGAATTATGCCAAACCAGTCCAGGAGCAATCCCTATGATCTACTATATTGTAACTCCGTCTACCAAGGCCTACCACAATCCGCATTACTCCCCTACGCACAGCCCTACACACCACCGCACAGATCATAAAAGGAGCAACAAGGTACGACCACATCACACCCATCCTCCAACACCTATACTGGCTACCTCTTGACAGCCGGATCAAGTACAAAACTCTCCTTCTGACACACAAAGCCATCCACTGCCACCCCATATCATACCTGCACACCTTACTCCAGACCTTGCAACCCAACCGACCAAGAAGACAATCTACAAAGACCACTCTCATCATCCCCCACGCAAGAGTAAAATCCAACCAACCAGCATGTACATAATCCTTTGAACTCTACACACCATCAATCTAGAACTCACTCACGGACTCGATCAGTAACATAGCAGATCTATACACCTTCCACAAACACCTAAAAACCCACCTCTTCACCGGACATTTTGGCCCCTTGCCTAACCTCCTCCCCCCCAACGCTAACATAAGATCATCTCATCAAATCTCACTCTATCCTCACATTGTATATAGCCCAACAACGTACATAACTACTAACACATGCATATATCCCCTACTCTAGTATATAAGTTGATATATATGTTAACCATTCCATGTAACCTTTTTAGGTAATTGTTCTATGTAAACCACTTTGACCGGTGAAAAGCAGTATATAAGCCCTGCTAAATAAATATTCTATGTGGTTTGGTCCTGCGGGCCCCATAACCACCTTAAATGGACCTTGTATCTGAACACTGTCCTGTACATAGTTAAGGTTCCTTGTTCTGTTGATCCTTGTTATACTCATTGAGGTTGTGTGCGATCAGGGGGTTCTTCACTGTCACTTGGATATGAATACTGCAGTGTGCCCCTAGCTCCGTTAATGATAATAGCAAGATATTGTCATAAGAAACCTCTGGAGTTTTCTTTCCTGTCTCCACCTCTGCTGGTGGGGGAACACAACCCACTTATCTGGACTGGTCTACTAGGACTCAAGGAAAGGACATTGTCTGGTAAGTAAGGTGGTAAACTGGATCAGAAATTGGTTGATTGGCAGACGACAGAAGGTGATGGTAAATGGAACTTACTTGGATGAAAAGAAGGTGATTAGCGGTGTGTCCCAGGGTTCGGTCCTGGGACCGGTACTGTTCAGTGTATTTATGAGTGATATTGCTGAAGGACTGAATGGAAAAGTCTGTCTTTTTGCAGATGACACGACCATTTACAACAGAGTGGACTCCCCTCAGGGAGTGGATAACATGAGGAAAGATCTACAAAAGCTGGAAGAATGATCTAATGCTTGGCAGTTAAGATTTAATGTGAAGAAGTGCAGTGTCATGCACTTGGGAAGCAGAAATCCAAGGGAATTGTATGTGATGGAGAAGAGGTTGGTGTGCACAGACCAATAGAAGGACCTCGGAGTGATTGTTTCTGAGGATCTCAAGGTGGTGAAATAGTGTGACAAAGCGGTGGCAAAAGTCAAAAGGATGCTGGGTTGCATACAGAGAGGAATTACCAGCAGAAAGGAAGAGGTACTAATGCCACTTTACAAGTCACTGGTGAGGCCTCACTTGGAATATTGTGTTCAGTTTTGGAGACCGTATCTCGCAAAGGATATAAAAAGACTGGAAACTGTTCAGAGGAAGGCGACCAAAATGATTTGGAGCGTGCATCAGAAGACTTAAGAGACTTGAAGACCTAAATATGTACACTCTGGAGGAGAGGAGGGATAGGAGAGATATGATTCAGACCTTTAAATACTTAATGAACAAACAAACCTCTTTCAAAGACGGGGAAGCTGTAAAACTAGAGGGCATAACATTAAGCTGCAAGGGGGTAAACTGAAAGGCAATGTCAAGAAATACTTTTTCACTGAAAGGATGGTGGATGCTTGGAATGCCTCCCGATGGAAGTGGTGGGGGTAAATACAGTGACAGAATTCAATATGGCATGGGACAGACACAGTGGATCCCTTTATAGCAACAGGATAAATTAAAATGAACTGTCTCTTATGTCTCAACAAATAGGGGTGACACATACTGAGCGGTGGTTACACCACTGAACAAAGGCATGGGAAGGGGTGACCTGCATGGAGTGGCAGGTGCACCTGCTCTTGCTGACTTGCTGGGCAGACTGGATGGACCATGCTGGTCTTTGTCTGCTGTCATATGCTAAGTTATGTTATGTTACCTTTTTGAGTTGTCTTATGCAAAATGTAGTAAAAAATATGCATAAATAACTAAAAATCCCTTCTTTTTCCAATCCCTCAAATGCGATTGTTTCATCCCCTTCTCCAAAGAACTGGCCCAGGGACCATAGATCTTTCCTTTGCCAAGTAACATAAGTTCCATGGGGTTAGGCGCTATTACATCTTATGGGGAGATATCTAGTAACTTGAATAATAAAAACAAGAATGTTCCCCTTACTCCCATCCAGACCTCCAGCATATAACTGATGAAGGAGTTTTCAATCTTAAAATTTAACTTATTTAAACATACATTCCCCCCCCCCTTCCATGATATTGCAACCATCTCAGCCTGCTCTATCCTAACCTACTGTTTCCCATATCCCCCTCATCTCCAGTCTTGATGTTTTAATTGTTGGAGAAATATTGGTACCAAAATTTCACTTTAAATATTCTGGAAGCTCTCAAATCTGCTGCTGCTTGCATCTGATTGGAATACTTGTAGGCATACAGAGTGTTTGGCTCTTTTTCCCATTTCCTGTTACCAGAGGATGTAGTAAAGGCTGTTAGTGTAGCTGGGTTTAGAAAAGGTTTGGACAAGTTCCTGGAGGAAAGGTCCATAAACCATTATTAAGAAGGGACCCAGGATATCAATGCTTGACCCAGTACAAGCATTGCGGAACCTGTGTCTTTTGGGGAAACTGCTAGGTACGTATGACCTAGATTGGCCACTGTTGGAAACAGAATACTGGGCTTGATGGACCTTGGTCTGACCCAGTATGGCATATCTTATGTTATGTTATGTAATTTGTTACGAGAGTATATGGTATAAATATTTTAAATAAAATAACCTTAATCTCTTTTATTTTTATGCTTGCAGGTCATCGATTCTTTTGCGATCCACTGCTGTAGGATAAGGAGTAGCATGAACCTGGATGAATATTGAAATTGGAGTGATATGGTCTATGTAGTGAAGGCAGTTAGCAGAATCAGACTGACACTCCTATTGTATTCTTTTTTTCTTTATCTACGAGCATGTGCCACATCGGTGGTAGGAGCTCAAATAAAGGGTCCCCAGAGGAAAGGAGGGGCATCTTCCTCATTCCGTCTTGCTGCTCCATATGCCTGGAACAAACTATCTGAGTCTGTGCATCAGGCTTCTTCTCTAGCCCTATTTGAACCCAGGCTAAAAACCCACCTCTTTGAAACTGTTTTTGTATCCTGATGCTCCTCTCTCTTTTGTCTACTACATATGTGTATCTTACCATACTCTAGTCCTCAGTTTTGCTATCAGGCTTATTGCATTCCTGACTTAGATCCCCTCTGTATGTCTGGTCTGAGCCAGACGTACAGAGGGGATCGTGATTCTGATCCCATGGGGCATGTCCTAGTCCGACGGGATCAGAATCACGAACAGTCATGTACTTGCTGCCCAGGAATGCGATTCCATCCAGCCTGCATGTACATGAGAAACCCGACTAACTCAGAGCTTTTAAATGGAGCTGTGGCGCCATGTAGTCCAGTTGCCATGGCACAGCAGCTCCATTTAAAGTCACGATGCCGGCTGCCGGAAAAAAATGTTTATTCTCCAGAAGCAAGCAGGAAGTCAGTCCTCACAAATGGGTGACGTTGGCACCGACAGAGCCTGTGCGGAATATTTCCCCAGCTTTCAAAGAAAGCCTTTGGGAATGCTACCATGCATGTGTGGTCCCCTTCCCGCCCAAGGGTGCCATCTTGCTCAGTCTCCTTTTTTCCGTGGAGCCCAATGGATGTTGTCCTCTACTCTCCTGGAAAAAGTTCTTTGATTCCTTCCCTTTGTCCAGTTTGCATACTGGTTCCTGTCCCGCTGATCTCAGCTACCTTTTCTCCCGTGTTTCTTTGAGGTTCCACCTCGATGGCCCTTTGCACCATTTTTTGCCCGGGGGGTCCTTGACCCCAGCCTGGTGTGCTCCCACTATGACTCCCGGTGGGTTAAAAAAATGTGACCACTGCAGCCAGGCTATCTCTGTCACTGATACTGACGACTGCTGCAATCCGTTGCATGGGCCTGGACCACGACAGTTCCTCCTGCGACTGGTGCCAGGCCATGACCCCTAAAACCAACAGGAGGTGGTCTGAGTTGCAGGGGAAGCTTTTCCCAAGGTCTGACTCTGCCCTGGCTTCCCCATCGCCGAGCCCCAAAGCCAGCCCTTCGTGAGAGGTCTGGGCATCCTCAGAGTCCTGCGGTGCTGGCTTCTCCGGTGTGGCCCTGGACCCTCCCAAAAAGAAGAAGGTGCCTCCGATCAAACCTGGCAAGATCCCTCGACGGGACTCTGGTGACTCCAAGCAGCACCCTCAGAAAGTCTCGAGACAAGAGTCCTTGGCTGGCAGAGACTGCCCCAGGACCTGTGAACCTATAGTCGTCCTCGAGGATGCACTCTCTGGAGTGCCAGCGTTGGACCTGAGGCCTTCGGTGTTCACACAGAGTGCTGCACAGTCATCGGGCCTCGAGTCACGCATGGTGGCCATGGAGCAGAACCTCTCCTGCATCTTGTCCTTGCAGCGGGCATTGATGTTGGGCCCCCTGGCATTGATGTTGGGGCCCCTGGCATCATTGGCCCCGACACCAAGCCCCTGGCCTCAGGGGAGCCTAGGGTGTCAAACCTTGCACCGAGTGCCACTGGTCTCGGGTGAATTCTTGGCGTCGATCGAGGTCTCGATCATATTCCTCGGGGTTCCGATCCTCTCTGGCGAGTTTTTGGGATTCTGACCCCCAGGTCCTCCGGGGGGACCCAGTTACTCAGAGCCGTCCCAGGGGCTGACTCCTTGATGCCCTCAGGCTCTGACTGGGAGACCGAAGACTAGGCCACCCCGGAGATCTCCCGATACTGGGACGTCCCCTCTGAACTGTCTCCCCCGGAGCCTCAGTGCCACACCCTGCCTGAGGGACGTGGCCTTTCATGATTTCATTCCTGACATGACTCAGGCTCTTTCAATCCAGACAGAGTCTGAGGAGGACCCGCGCATCAAGGAGCTCAAGATCCTACAATATGAATCCCCTCCCAAGGAGACTTACTGTTCCAGTTCCCACCCATCCTTGAGAGATTGTTCCTCTGGATATGGGAGTCCCTTGGCCTGGGTGCCGGTGGTCAGTCAGTGCCTAGACGCCATCTATCGCGTCCGGAAGGGCCCCGGGTTCCATAAATCACAAATCCCCTACAAGTCGATGGTGGTTGAGTCCTCCATGCAAAAACTGAAGAGTCAAGACCTACTCTTCCATTCCCCCCGGCAGGGAAGCTCGGACCCTCAACACCATGGGGCACAAGTGCTAACAGGGTGCCATGCCTCAAGTGCCACATTCAGGCATACGAATTGTACATTGGAATGTACCTTAAGTGCCTGATACAGGAACTTTTGGGGTTCTTGGTGGACCTCACTAGGGAACCTCTGCAGAGGCTCCAGTTCCTAGCAGCAGGCATTCAGGACTGTTCCAAATTTCTTTCCTGGGCCGCCTATGACAGGTTCGAGTCTGCGGCCAGGGTTGCAACAGCCAGTATCTGTGCCCAGCATCAGGCATGACTACAGACCTCTAACCTGGAGCTGGGGGTACAGGAAAAGCTCCTGGATGTCCCTGAAATGGTGAGAATCTATTCGGAAAACCGATGTCTGTTAAGGCTGCGGAGATTGAGGCCGAGGTAGTGACCCGGCAGAGGTTGTCCAAAAAGACCTTGGCTCTCCCAAGGAAAAAATCCTTGGGGGAAAAAGCCATTTTTCTTGAGGAAAAAGGGCTACTCCCAGGCTGGCAACTACCAGCCTTACTCGGGGCAGCCTCACCAGGCCTCGCAGCCAAAAGGCCAGGGACACAGACCTATGAAGCCCAAGGCTCCCAAGCCCCAGACACCAGCTCCCACCCAACTGAGGGGGGGATAGCTTTTGACTTCCTGGTCTGGTCCTCCCCCCAGGCGGCCCACCTCAGCCCACAGGGGGTTGGCTGGCCTCTTTCGCTCACAGATGGGCCAGCATCACTACAGATCAGTGTGTCCTGTGGGTGGTGTAGGAGGGGTATTTCTTTCATCTGCAGTAGAGAACCCTCCAGACTTCTTCCTAGGAGAGCCACCTCAGCCTCTCCTTCACCAGGCCTTGCTCGCCACAGAACTCGCAGGCTTGCTCAGGTACAGGGTGGTGGAACCAGTACCCAATTACCTCTGGCGAAAGGGGTTCTACTCAAGGTATCTCCTTGTCCCAAAAAGAACAGGGGGTCTCTGGCCCATCCTGTACCTGTGCAACTTGAATAAGTTCCGTGTGTGGGAGAAATTCAAGATGCTCTCCCTTGGGACACTGCCCTACCTCCGCCAGGGAAATTGGCTCTGCTCCTTGATGCTTAACACCCACATCCTGATCCACCCCTCCCACAGGCATTACCTGAGATTCGTGGTGGGGGGCAGCACTACCAGTACAGGGTGCTGCTGTTCGGCCTAAACTCTTCCCCAAGGGTTTATGTTTGTTTATTCATTTGCTTGACCGCCCTTCAGTGGTAAACAGAGCGGTTTACAATAAAATCTTAAGTACAGTAGGGCACAAGGCCAGAAGATGAAAAGGAAATTACAATTCAATATAGGACAGAGAGGAGAGAGCGGGTAGAGAGCAGCAGACACAAGGGAAGAGGCTAAGGCTGGGAGGAAGGAAGGTCCAAAGCAAGGGAAAATAGGTGGGTCTTCAGGGCATATTTGAAGGTTAGGTGATGTGGTTCAAGATGGAGGGCAGTGGGAAGGGAATTCCAGAGAACGGGACCTACGAAAAAAAAGGCTGAGGAACGGGTTGAGTGAAGGTGAGCCTGTGAAGGGGGGGGGGGGGGTAGTGCGAGGCGGTTAAGATGGAAGGATCGAGGGGTGTGCCTGGGGGTATGAAAGTGGATTAGGTCAGCCAGATATTGCGGGGTAGTGGTATGAAGCGCCTTATGAACAAGTGTGAGAAGTTTAAACTGGATACGAAAGGATATGGGAAGCCAGTGAAGACGAAGCAGGAGGGGAGTGACGTGATCTCTAGGGGAGGAGTGGGACACAAGTCGGGCAGCGGTGTTCTGGATTCTTTGCAGTCGTGTCAGCTGTAGTTTGGAAATGCCGGAGAGAATAGAGTTGGAGAAGTCAACACGGGAGATGACAAGAGATAGCAGCAGGGTAACAAAATGCCTGGCAGTCGTAGCTGCCCATGTGCGCCTCCAAGGGGCCCACATCTTCCCTTACGTGGATGACTGGCTCATCAGAAGCAGCACACTTCTCGAGGCCAGGCGGGCGACAGGGCTCACTATCCCCACCCTGCAGCATTTGAGGTTCATCATCACCTACCCCAAGTCCAGCCTCTCCCCGACCCAAGACGTGGAATTCATAGGGGCCTAGCTGGACACTCTGCGGGTCAAGGCCTTCCTCCTGTGGAGAGAGCCCACCACCTGATGCAGCTGCCAAGGGACGTGCAGAGCTCCAGCTTGGTGCCAGCTCGCCTACTCCTCTGCCTGCTAGGCCACATGGCCTCAACAGTTCATGTTATCTCCTATGACCTCAGCAGACTGGGGCTACCTGTGACCAAGCAAACGCTATCCACCTGGGTGGCAGACTGTATTTCTCTTGCTTATGAGGAGGCTGGCCTCTCTCTGGAGCGCTGAATCGCTGCTCATTGCGTGAGGGCAATGGCCACATCGGTGGCCAACCTACGCGCAGTGCCAGTGTAAGACATCTGTAAGGCCACCACGTAGTCTTCAGTTCATACATTCACATCCCACTACTGCCTTGAGAGAGAGTCCCGCAGGGACAGTGCCTTTGGATAGGCAGTGATCAGAAGCATTCTCGATGTATAGGCAACTCCTGCCCTCCAACCCTTTAGTGTTCAGGCTATCGGAGTTATGGTGATGGATGCTGAGTCTGCAGAGTCTCTTGGTAGGAACTCACCTTCTGCAACTCACGACCTCCCTTGAGTCGCCGCCGCTGCTGCTGTCATGGTTTGGGCCCTGGCAGCCTGGAGCTAGAAAGTTCCATATGTGAGGACTGCTTTCTTGCTTGTTTCTGGCGAAAACGTAGTTACTCACCTGTAACAAGTGTTCTCCAGGAACAGCAGGAATCAGTCCTCAAAACCCTCCCTCCTCCCCTGGGAGTTGCCTCCTTTACCTTTTTGTCCTTTGCCTAAGTTATGTCATCTGACTGAGCAGGATGGCACCTTTGGGCAGGAAGGTGACCTTGCATGCATGGCAGCATTCTCAAAGGCTTCCTTTGAAAGCTGGAGAAATGCTCCATGCGTTCTCCATCGGTGCCGATGTCACCCATATGGGAGGACTGATTCCTACTGTCCCTGGAGAACATCTGTTACAGGTGGGTAATTGCGCTTTCCCTGCAGCCTGACCTCCGATCTGGCCCCCTAAGGCCAGGGTTGGGCTCTGGGGAATGTGCCCTGGCCCCCCTTGCCCCATCCGCGACCTGGGCACAACAACAACAAAAAAAATCCAGGAATGTTATTCCACCTCTGAGGCGGAATAACTTCCCTGCACATATCGCTGGCCCTGAATGTATAGGGCTGACATTAGAATCGGCCCTGTACATCCAGGGCCAGTGACTGCCCAGACTCCACCCCTTCCCCACCCCCACCCCCATCTGACTTCCCTGCACAATTGGTGGGGAAGTTAGATGCAGCTGGAGAAGGCACGTATAGCGGGGATGGACATTCCATTGGGATGTCCATCCCTGCTATTCGTGGCAGAGAATCGAGCCCTGTGTGTTTTGTCTTGATTAGATTGTAAACTCTGAGCAGGGACTGTGTCTTGCATCTATATGTACAGCATTGCATATGCCTTGTAGCGCTATATAAATGATTAGTAGGAGATAGAGGGAGTGGACCATTGGGATGATGATGATCCATGGGCTGCAGAGCGGAGATGACATCCATCTCTCCAAGAAGGGTGAAAGTGTCTTCTGCAGCAGATTAAAGCCCTCTTCAGTAGGTAAGCTAAACTAGATTCATTGGGGATGGATGAAGAAAACCCCCAGGTAAGTGAAAGGTTAAATAAAAACCTGTAGAAAATAGTAAAAAGGGCAACATGTGGAAAGCAGTGTGTATACATGCCCGTAGCATCAAAATAAGATACCAGATGTTGAAGCTTTAATGGAAGAGGCTGACTTGGATTTAAGGTGTGGTTACAGAGACATGGTTCACAGACAACCATGACTGGGATGTAATTATAGCGGGCTATACTTTATTTAGGAAGGACAGGGTAGAGAGAAGGGGAGGAGGAATAGCCCTATATGTAAAAAAAATTATAGATTGGGTTTTTCCTCCAGGAACGATAGGAAGTTGGCCCTCACATATGGGTGATGTCGGCGCCAACGGAGCCCGTGCAGAGCATTTCCCCAGCTTTCAAAGAGAGCCTTTGGGGCATGCTACCACATATGCGTAGTCCCTTCCTTTCATCCGAGTGGGTTCCATTTACCATCACCCGCTGTTGTCTGTCAGTCAACCAATTTCTGATCCAGTTCACCATCTTTGGACCCATTCCCAAGCTGTTGAATTTATTGATAAGCCTCCTATGAGGAACAGTATCAAAGGCTTTGCTGAAATCTAGGTAGATCACATCCATTGCATGCCCTTGATCTAGTTCTTTGGTCACCCAGTCAAAGAACTCAATCAGATTTGTTTGGCAAGATCGTCCTTTGGTAAAACCATGTTGCCTCAGATCATGCAACCTGTTGGTTTGGAGGAAGTCCACTATTCGCTCTTTCAGGAGCACCTCCATGACTTTTCCCGCCACAGAGGTAAGGCTTACTGGCCTGTAGTTTGTCACTTGTTCCCTATTACCACTTTTGTGGAGAGGTACCACATCAGCCCTTCTCCAGTCCCGTGGAACCTCTCCTGTCTCCAAGGATCTATTAAAAAATCCTTTAAAGGCCCTGTAAGAACTTCTCTGAGCTCTTTCAGTATCCTGGGGTGTATCCCATCTGGTCCCATAGACTTGTCCACTTTCAGTTTTGCAAGATGTTTAACACATCATCTTTTGTGAATGGTGGTGGTATCTACTCCATCCCCGTTTGTATATTTGTCAATCACAGGTGGACCTCCAGGATTTTCTCTAGTGAAAACAGAGCAGAAGTATTCGTTTAGCATTGTCGCTTTTTCAGTGTCATTTTCCACGAATCCGTTCTCAGCACTGCAATTCCACTTCTGATTTTCCTCCTCTCCCGAATATACCTGAAAATAGTCTTGTCACCACACTTCACATCTTTAGCCATCTTTTCATCTGCCTTTGATTTTGCTATACTTATTTCTCGTTTTGTCTCTTTTAGTTTGATCTTGTATTTTTTTCTTCCTCTATTTGCGAGCGTCTGAATTTTGTGAAAGCTGTGGTTTTTTGCCTTTATTTCTGCAGCCATTTCTTTGGAGAACCAAATAGGTTTCCTTTTCCTCTTGTTTTTATTTACTTTCCTTACATATGTATCTGTTGCACCTTTTATTGCTTTCTTTAGTTTAACCCATTGTAATTCCACTTCCCTTAACCTCTCCCACCTTACCAACTCCTCCTTCAGGTACTTGGCCATTTTACTAAAGTCAGCATTTTTGAAGTCTAAGACTTTGAGTTTGCTGTGATTGAATGTCACCTTGGCTTTTATCTCAATCCACAGCTGCTCATATGGGCACCCACCTGGATATTCGACACGCTATCTCCGTTGGTGAGCACTGAATCCAGTTAGTTTCCCAGTTTGGGTACCGGCTCCTCTTCCCGCCTCGAGCCAGCATCAGTGCTGTTCTTCAATCCTTTTGTCTTTTTTGATTGAGGCTTGCCTCGACCAGTGTTTGTGCCCTTTTTCATCTGGGGGTCCTCGACCCTGTCCGGATGTTCCCCACCATGTCTCCCAGTGGGTTTAAAAAATGTGACTGCTGCAGTCAAACCATGTCAGTCACCAACACCCATGACTGCTGCCTGGGCCTGAACCATGACAATACCTCCTGCGACCTGTGCCAGGACATAACACCTAAAACCAACAAAAAGAGGTCTGAGTTGCAGGAAAAACTGTTCCCCAGGTCCAACTCGGCATTGACCTTCCTGACATCGAGTTCCAAGCCCAGTACTACCCCTGAGGCCCGAGCATCCTCGGAGTCCTGTGGCGGCAGCTTCTCCAAGAAGACCTCTGACCCCAATGGAAAGAAGAAGAAAAATCCTTGAAGCCTGTGAAGATTGCACCGGAGAAACCTGTTAAAACCACCCGGAGGTACTCGGGCGACTCTGAGAAGCATCCTACCAAGGTCCTCAAGAAGGATTCCTTGGCTGGTGGAGACCGTGCAAGGTTCCTCGAGACCATAGTCATCATTGAGGATGCAGTTATGAGAGTGCAGCCGCTGGGCCCAATGTCCTTGGTGCCTGCGCAGAAAGCTGCGGAACCTTCTGGCTTAGAAACCAGAATGGCAGCCTTGGAGCAGAACATCACTGCTATCCTGGCCCTGCAGCAGGTAATGAAGGTTGGCTTGTCCGCATCATCTGCCCCAAAGACTGGACCAATGACTGTAGGGGAGTCCCCGGTCGCCATCGGCCTCGGGTAAGCCCTTGGAGCCAGTCAAGATCTTGATCCCATTCTTCGGGCATCCGATCCTTCCTGGCCAGTTTCCATGACTCAGACTCCAGGTCCTTCAGATGCCGCTGGCCTCGATGTTATGAGTCACAGGGCCCTGGGACCTGTCATCACCGCTCGACTCTGAATGGGAGACTGGCAACGAGGCATCCCTGGAAACCACTCAGCACCGAGATATTCCCTCGGATTCGTTGCTCCCCGGTGCCATTCTTCTCTGGAAGATGTGGCCTTCCACAACCTTGTCAAGGATATGGCCAGAGCTCTTTTGGTGCAAGCTGAGGCGGAGGAAGATCCGTGCACCAAGTAACTGGAGATTCTCCAGTATGACTCTCCACCCAAGGACACTCTCACGGTGCCCATGCAGCTAATCCTCGGTGCAGGTGGTGAGACAGTGCCTCAATGCCATGTACTGGCCTGGAAGGGCCCTGGGTTCCACAAGCCTCAACTCCCACATAACTCCATGGTGGTCGAGTTGACCATGCAGAAACTTAAGAGCCAGAACACCCACTCCTCGTTCCCTCCTGTAAAGGGTGCTAGAGCCCTTGATGCCCTCGGGTGTAAGTGTTACCAGGGCTCCATGCTGGGTTACCAGATTCAAGCCTATGAACTGTACCAGTACCGTACCTAGCCCTGTGCGAGTGGTGTGGCCACATAGGGTGCAGAGGCTTAAGGGGTGCATTTTGGCTGTCTGCTGTTGCCTGCTGCCGCCATTTTTTCTTCTCTCAGTGGCGGCAGGCAATGGGAGACAGCTGAAATGCGCCCTTTAAGCCTTCTCGACTTGCACATTGGGAGCGCCTCTTCTCTCCTGCCCCCATAAAGTGGCTAGATGGAGGTGCAGGGGGGCGCACGCCTGATGTGCAAGTCGCACAGGGCACATTTCACAATCGGTATGGCCTTGAACTGTACATAGGCAGAGACCTGAAGGCCTTAACCCAGGAGTTGTCTGGGTTTTCAGCGGGGCTTACCGGGGAACCCCTCCAACGGTTCCAATCCCTGACCTCTGGGATTGAGGACTGCTCTAAGTTCCTTTCCTGGACAGCCTATGACGGCTTTGAGTCAGCAACTCGTGTAGCAGCGGCTGGCATCAGCTCCAGATGCCAAGCTTGGCTGTGGTCTTCAGACCTTGAGCAATGTGTCCAAGACAAGCTGCTCGATGTCCCCTGCACCTGGAAGAACCTGTTCGGCAAGCCTATGGCCGACAAGGTGGCCATGATCGAGGCCGACATGGTAACTCAACAGAGGCTCTCCAAAAAGCCCTCATCCTTTCCCTGTAAGAAACCATTGGGGAAAAGATCCCTGTTCCCAAGGAAAAAGGGCCCTCTGTGTTTCCCGGAACCTGTGCCTGATTCTGGAAGTGACGCGATCGTGTTCCCGCGGTTGCACCCTTTCCAGGTCTCCTGGTGCCCGTTGCAAGCCCTCTGTTTCCGGAACCTGTGCCTGATTCCGGAAGAGATGCGATCGTGTTCCCGCGGTCGCGCCCTTTCCAGGTCTCCTGGTGCCCGTTGCAAGCCCTCTGTGTTTCCCGGAACCTGTGCCTGATTCCGGAAGTGACGCAATCGCGTTCCCGCGGTCGCGCCCTTTCCAGGTACCCAGCTGACTATTTCTGTGAGTTGCCCATGGCGTTCCGTGCCGCCGCGGCGTGCACTGTGGTCACGCGCCGAAGGAGCGCAACCAAGGAGCAGGACCTGCTCCTTGGTCGAGCTGCTTGGGGCGAGCTCGGGGCGAGGCTTGCCTATTCTTTACTCCTGATATGGTTCGGAAAGTTCTCTGGTACATTCTTCTGGAACTTCTACTTGACTTCCCACTTCTTCAGGTCAGTGCTCTTATTTAACTTTCGCAGATCCCGATTTCCTTGGGTCTCTCAGCTTTTCCTCGGTGGACTCGTGCTCTGTCTGGTTCCTCATGCTGTGGCGTACATTCCAGTCCACTGAGGTTGGCATCCCCGTCCCACCTCCGTGGCTCCTGCCAGTTCCTTATCACGCTGCCTTTCTAACCTCATCTCATGCAGCTGTCTGAGGACTTTGTCTCAGCGACGCTCTCGTTTACCCAGATCACTTTCGGTGGCTTCTGCCTTGACGCTCAGCCTTGCATTGCTGAACTGCCGCTCTCTCTGGGCTAAACCTCTGTTGATTCAGGATCTTATCTGCCAACACTCATTTGATTTATGCTTTCTTACTGAAACTTGGCTCAAAGATGGGGATGGTCCCATTCTGTCCAGTTCTCTCCCCTCTGGCTACTCAGCATTTTCATCCCCCAGGCTGGGTAGGGGTAGGGGTGGAGGTGGGGTGGCCCTCCTCTATCGCTTCTCTCTTGTCATGGAGGAGATTTCGTCCCCATCTGTTTCTGTTCCTGAGTCTCAGTTGCTCCGCCTTCAGCTCTCACCCCCGCTCCATTTTCTTCTTCTATACCTTCCTCCCTCCCTTTTTGCCACACGCTGGGAAGCAGCTTTGCAAATGCTCAGAGACAACGCTTCACTTCCCTAATCTTATTATCCTAGGTGACTTTAATATTCATGCAGACACCCTTCATAGGCAGAAAGATCGGGTTTTTCTAGATCTTTTGGATGATATTTCTCTCCACCAACATGTCTCCGGTCCCACTCATATTGCTGGCCATACCCTAGACTTAGTTCTTTCACCCGCCACATTGTCTTCTCAGATCTCCCCTCCCATCACTCATCGTATTTCCTGGTCAGATCACTTTTGTGTTTCTTTCTCTGTTTCTTGCCCCCTCTCAAAGACTGCTACTCTGCCAAGATCCCCACCTCCTCTATCTTTGCGTCACCGCATCACTCCTGCAACTTTGAGTACCTTCCCATCTGCACACCTTCTTTTTCCCTCGGATTTTGCGGCACGCTCACCCGACTCCCAGGTCTCATTTTGGAATACTACTCTCACCGCTGCTCTAGATAATCTTGCACCACTCTACTACTAGGGCTGCCTGTTCTGCCCATTCCCCTGGTACCACCCAGGCCTGCGCCTTCAGCGGACCCAGCTCCGACAAGCAGAACGTCAGTGGTCCAAACGCCCCACACCTGAAACACTTTCCCGCTTTAAGCAATTGTATTCCACTTATCGCATGGCAATTCAATCTGCCAAGCGTGCCTTTTATGCCACAGAAATTTCTGACTTTTGTATGTGTAGGTGTCCCTCATAATATGCTTGGACAATGATTCATGTATTATTTATCTCTTAAACTTAGTAAACCTATGTTTTGTTAAATAAGTTTATTAGATAAGTTTTCCAGTGCAATTCAATAATCAAGACACTAGAATAATAAGAACTAACAGGTCTCAGACTTAAAACGGCACTATTTATTTTATTTATTTTATTTTATTTTATTTAACAGTTTTTCTATACCGCTCTATTTTAGATCAGAGCGGTTTACATTATACAACACAGGCACCTTGGGTTGTATTTACAATAAACAGAGAGATCAACTTGGAAGTAACTGGGGGAAACTATTTACATTGTATTTACACTGGTACATGATTTCAGGCAGAACATATCTACATCTTATTTACACTGGGAGTCTGAATTCTATTTCAGGGAGTACTTCTGAGGGATCAGTTGATTATCCTTTTTCATGCTGAGTCTGAGTGTTTAGTTGTAGTGAGTGATTGTCTGAGGGGCCACATGTATGATTACTAAGGCTGGATTCGGGGTAGTAGTATGTGGAGAACAGGTGCTGCTTTAATGCCTTCCTGAAGTGGGTTAGGTAAGTGATGTTTCGAATAAAGGTGGGGAGGGCATTCACTCAGGTTGTACCCTGGATCAACGGCCTGGACTCATGTCCAGTGCGTGTGCCTGTTGATGCATCAATGACCTCAGTTCCTATGTAATGTATCAATGTCTTAATGAAAGAGTGTTAATTCTGAAATATCCTGCTTCAATGCTTCATAAAAGATTTCCTGATTATGTATGGGCTTCTGCAGCCACTATCTCACAAGACCCCTCTCTCTGATACAGAGCTTAGGAGTTTGCTCCCTGGGGACAGCAATCTCAGGCTGGAGGGACTGGGATTTCTAGTCCTGTAGGCACTCCTTGTGGTATTGGGCAAGCCACTTAACCCTCCATTGCCCATGTTCCCTGTAAGTATTAGTGTATGTGTCTCATATCCCCTCGTGTTAAATGTATCCCCCAATTGACCGCTTTGACCCGGTGAAAAGCAGGATATAAATACAGCTAAATAAATAAATAAACATGTGTCTGATTTATTGTATCCTATATGCCAACTCACAACGAGCTTCACTGAGGCATGCCATTATCTGCCTCTTGTCTTGCTCCGGACCCCCCTCACTCACTGTGGAAGAATTTAAAGAAATATCAATACACCGGGAAGATGTATTACAACTATTTGATAAACTGAAGAGTAGCAAATCACCTGGACTGGATTGTATATATATACATACAAGGGTGTTGAAAGAACTGAACTATGAGATTGCAGATCTGCTATTAGTAATCTGTGAACTATCATTAAAATCATCTGTAGTACCTGAAGATTGGAGGATGGCCAATGTAACTCCAATGATCCAGGAAACTACAGACCGGTGAGCCTGACATCAGTACCGGGAAAAATGGTAGAAACCATCATAAAGAATAAAATTACTCAGCATGTAGATAGTCATGACCTAATGGGAGACAGCCAACATGGCTTTAGACAAGGAAGATCTTGTCTTACTAATCTGTTATGTTTTTTTGAAGGAGTGAATAATCAGGTGGACAAAGGTGAGTCTGTTGATATTGTGTATCTGGACTTTCAGAAAGCCTTTGACAAGGTCCCTCATCAGAGACGTTTGGCAAAACTAAAGAGTCATGGGATAGGAGGCAGTGTACTATTGTGGATCAGGAACTGGTTAAAAGATAGAAAGCAGAGGGTAGGGCTAAATGGCCATTTTTCCCAATGGAGAAAGGTGAATAGTGGTGTACCCCAGGGATCTGTGCTGGGTCTGCTGTTTTTTGACATATTCCACTTTCCAGGTCATTTATGAATAAACTAGTGAGGTTATCAAATTTGCAGATGAGACAAAACTATTTAAAGTTGTTAAAACCCATGGGGATTGTGGAAAATTGCAAGAGGATCTTGGTAAATTGGAAGTCTGGGCATCCAAATGGCAGATAAAATTTAGTGTGGAGAAGTGCAAAGTTATGCCCCTAGGGAAGAACAACCCAAACTATGGTTACACGATGCAAGGTTCCACATTAGGAACCACCACCCAGGAAAAAGATTTAGGTGTCATTGTGGATACCATGTTAAAACCCTCGGCCCAGTGTGCAGCGGCGGCCAAGAGAGCAAATAGAATGCTAGGTATGATAAAGAAAGGAATGGAAAATAAAACAAAAGATATTATAATGTCTCTGTATCGTTCCATGGTGAGACCGCACCTTGAATATTGTGTGCAATTCGGGTCACCGTATCTTAAAAAGGATATAGCGATTTTAGAAAAGGTTCAGAGAAGAGCCACCAAAATGGTAAAGGGGATGGAAGGATACTCCTATGAAGAAAGGCTTAAAAGGTTAGGGCTCTTTAACCTGGAAAAGAGACGGCTGAGGGGTGATATGATAGAAGTCTATAAATTAATGAACGGAGTGGAACGGGTAAACGTAGATCGATTGTTTACCTTATCAGAATATAGAAAGACTAGGGGACATGCAATGAAGCTACAGGGTAAACTATTTAAGACTAATAAAAGAAAATATTTTTTCACTCAACGTGTAATCAAACTCTGGAATTTTTTACCGGAGGATGTAGTAAAGGCTGTTAGTGTAGCTGGGTTTAAAAAAGGTTTGGACAAGTTCCTGGAGGAAAGGTCCATAAACCATTATTAAGAAGGGACCCAGGATATCAATGCTTGAACCAATACAAGCATTGTGGGAACCTGTGTCCCTTGGGGAAACTGCTAGGTACATATGACCTAGATTGGCCACTGTTGGAAACAGAATACTGGGCTTGATGGACCTTGGTCTGACCCAGTATGGCATTTCTTATGTGTGCCGTTTTGGTCATTATATCTTAAAAAGGATATAGCGTTATTAGAAAAGATACAGAGAAGAGCCCCCAAAATGGTAAATGGGATGGAAGGATACCCCTATGAAGGGAGGCTAAAGGTTTAGGGCTCTTCAACTTGGAAAAGAGTCGGCTGAGTGGAGATATGATAGAGGTCTATAAATTAATGAATGGAGTGGAATGGGTAAACGTAGATCATTTGTTTACGTCATCAGAATATAGAAAGACTAGGGGACATACAATGAAGCTACAGGGTAACCTATTTAAGATTAATAAGAGAAAATATTTTTTCACTCAATGTGTAATCAAACTCTAGAATTTGCTACCGGAGGATGTAGTAAAAGCTGTTAGTGTATCCGGGTTCAAAAAAAGCTTTGGACAGTGAGAGGAGGGCCACCACGGGGTTTAAAAAAGGTTTGGATAAGTTCCTGGAGGAAAAGTCCTTAGACCATAATTAAAAGGGACCCAGGATATCATTGCTTTACCCAATACAAGCATTGTGGAAGCTGTCTCTCTTGTGGAAACTGCTATGTACTTGTGACCTAGATTAGCCACTGTTGGAAACAGGATACTGGGCTTGATGGACCTTGATGACCACGTTTGCCTCGGCCAGGAAGGCGCTAGGAGTATCATGCGTCCCTTGTCCCTCTGGAGCTTGAATAAGGTTTTGGGGATTAGAGGGATTGGTGGAAATGCATATAGGTAATCCTGACCCCAATGAAGCAGGAATGCATTCCTGGTTTGACATTTCTGTGCTGGAAGTCTGAAACAAAACTGGGGAAGTTTGGCATTCTGCGGACTTGCAAAGAGGTCTATGTCTAGTGTTCCCCAGACACAAAAAACTCGAGCAAGATGATAGGAGTGGAAATTTTGTTTAATGATACAAGCAACAAAAAGACATACAAAAAGCAAAAACAAGCAACCCAACCAAGTCCCACACCCCCCAAAAACCCCCACCCCCCCGATATAGCACAACAACAAGAATCATAACCCCCCGTGACCCACCTCCCCAAACCCACCACCAAACCCAGCACACGTGCCACTCCCCCCACCAACAACCCGCAATAGTCCAAACAATGTCCATGTCCCAACCCCCCCCTTAGTCCAATGTCCGTGCCCGACCCAGCCCCCCCCTGCAACAACACCCCAGAGCAGTCCAAACATTGTCCATATTCCGTCCCAAACCCCTCCCCCCCCCCACAACAACCCCCACCAGTCCAAATGTCCGTATTGTCCACTGGTTGAGGACTGCCAGAATCCCTCCCCCAAACCCACCCAAATACATAGTCCCCTGTCCCCATCCCCTCCCCTGCAGAGGGAGCAGCAGCTCCCCCCCTCCACCCCGATCCCCGCCCCCTCCCCATCCACCCCACAAAACAAATACATCAACAGCAAAATCCCCGCCCTCACCCCCCAAAACAAAAACCTAAGGGCACCTCGAGCCCGTCCCCAACAGAATCCCACCAAAAACAAAATCAATTATGCAAAACAAAAGATAAACATAACCCAGTGCTGCCCTGCAACCCAGACAGCGGAACGGGATGCACAGAACACGAAAAGGACGTACACAAAAACAAAAACAAGTGGGACAGCCAACCCCCAAGGAGAAAGGGAGAGCGGACAAGTGGTCAAACCTCTGCAGCACCAGCGCACCCCCCCCCTCCGGGAGAAAAACAACCCCAAAGTCCTACCCAGCAACAAACCCCAGGGAAGGGAATCCTCCCCCTCCTGTCACACCCCCTCCCCCGGGAAACAAAACAACCCCAAAGCCCTACAAGGACGAGAACCCCAGGGAACCCCTCCCCCTCACGGGGGGCGGAGGGTGAGGTGACGCCACAGACGCTCCCAACGATGGGCCTCCACCACCCGCCTTTCGCGTTGCGCCATGCTGGACACTTCCTCCAAAATGTCCCGCACCACCTCGTCGAGGGGCAGGACCAACCCCCGGGTCGAGACATGACAGCGCGCTTGCCACAGGTGGTAGCGCACTACAGCCGTGACGAGGTAGAGGGTCCCGGAGTCCTGCCTTAGAGGAAAGGACCAGGCCCCGTACACCCACTCCGCATACGTGAGGAGGGAAAGGTCGCGCAGGTGAAGAGCAGCGGACACCAACCGGCAGGCCTCCACGTTAAAGGGGCACTGCCGGAGGAAATGGTCCATGGTCTCCGTCTGCCCTTCACACCCGGCCCTCGGACAGACCCGCTCGGCCTGTGACCTGTACTTGAGGTTGTCCCTCACGTACAAACGCCCGTGGAAAGACAACCAGGCCACATCCCGAACTTTCTTCGGCAGCCGAGGGGAGTTCAAATGCCGAAGGCCCCGCTGCATCACATCCGCTGGACAGTCCCGCAGGGCCCACCGTGGTTGAAAGTGAGAGGTGAGTACCATCCGGTACAATCCTTTCCGCCCCAATGACTGGGCGAGCGGGTCGGTCACCCCCCACCGCCGAATGAGCCCCACCATCGCGAATACGTACGATGGGGCCTGTTCCCCGCTCCGACGCACACGTGGGACCGAGGACGCCCCCTCCCACTGCTCCCAGAAGCGGGAGAACCACTCCCGATAGGAGGCCACCCACCAAACCCCACCCCCTTCCCGCATCCTACCTAAGTGAAATGCCATAGACAAGACTGACAGGAGAACAAGGGGGTGCAACATACCCAAACCGCCCTCTGCCCGATCCAGGCAAACGATGTTGCGCTGGACAGGGTTCAGGCGGTTCCCCCACAGAAAACAGAAAAAGACGGCACTGACAGACGCCTGACGGGACGACGGAAGAACGAAGACCGTGGCCACGTGCAGAAAGGGGAAGCAGAAACGTCCCGAGGAGTTTGATCTTCTCCTCGAACGTACACCTCCACCCCCTGCACCGCAGCACCCGACACCGTGCAGTCTCAAGACAACGATCCCAATTGGACTCCGCACAGTCCTCCGACCCGAAGACGAGGCCCAAAACGCGGACCTCCCCCACGGGAGGAGGAAAGGGGGCGCAGGAAGGCTGGGAGGCCCCCGAGGGGCCCAACCACAGCGTCTGGCACTTGCTGTGGTTGACAACAGAGTGGGCCACCTCCGAGTACTCCTCCACGGCCTCCCACAGGGCCTCCACTCCTTCAGCGCCGTCCACGTAAACTGAGATGTCGTCAGCGTAGGCAACGACGGTCACCGGGGGGGCACCAGGCGCTTCCAGGCCCCGCAAACCACCTGAGGACAAACTCCGGAGGAAGGGGTCGAGGGAGAAGACATACAGCAGGGGGCTCAAAGGGCACCCCTGCCGCACCCCCGAGGCGACACCAAACGGCCGTCCGAGCCACCCGTTAATAAACGGGAAGCTCACCCCCCCTCGGTACAGCGCCTGCAAGATGAAGAGGAAACCCGCGGGGAGGCCAAAGTGCTGGAGCACCACCCACAGGTACCAGTGACTGACTCGATCGAAGGCTTTGGACTGGTCCAAGGAGACCAACCAATGGTCCCGTTGGAGCGACCGGCCTCTCTCCACCACCTCCCGGACTGTGGCGACAGCGTCCAGAACCCCTCTCCCCCGAACGGAACAATACTGGGAAGGGGACAGCAAAACGCCCGACACCTCCACCAGTCGGTTGGCCAAACACTTGGCCAGGATTTTCCGGTCCGCGTTCAGAAGAGAGAGCGGCCGCCAAAAGTCCAAGGAGCTATCGTCCTTCCCCTTGGAGAGCAGCAGCAGGACAGACTCGCAAAATGACCGCGGGAGAAACCCCGTGTCCATGATCTCCTGAAACAGGGAGGTCAGGAAGGGGGCCAGCTGGGCGATGAAAGTACGATAGAACTCCACCGGGAGCCCATCGCGCCCAGGCACCTTCCCCAACGGCATGGCACGAATCGCCCTCTCCACCTCCACCTGCTGAATCGGAGCAGTGAGTGCATCAACCTGTGCCTGGACCACAGCCGAATACACCGGGGGAAGGCCCAAGTACTCTCGGATATGGGTGAGGTCCACGGGGCGATCCCCAAACAGGTCCGAGAAGTATTCCCCCACCATCCGTAAAAGGTCCTCCTGGGAGGTATGAATGGTACCGTCCTCGCCCCGCAGGGCCATGACCTCCCAATGCCGAACCCTCTCATTGCAAGTCAGGAAAGGGTCTGGGGCGGCGACCCCACCGGCCGTCCCCTCGAAGCATAGGGAGGCATGGCGATCATAAAGCAGGCCACGGAGCTGGACTCGCACCTCTTCCACCTCCTCCCGCGCTGCCCCTCGGGATACCAAATGATCCAACAACCTCCGGAGGACAGTGTAAGTGAGGTAGCGGGATCGAGCCATGGAGGTACCCCGGGAACGGAAGAGTTGGCGGGCACGCGTCTTCACCTCATCCCACCAGGCGCCACGGGAAGGAAAAACACCCAACAGGGTCTCCTGGTCTGCGAGAAAGGCCAAGAACTCCTGGACCACCTCTGATGTTGCCAACAACTGCACATTCAGTCGCCACAGGCCAGGACCCCTGTTGAGCTCCTCGTGGTTCGCCAGAAAGGACACGGAGAGGACGCGGTGGTCCGAAAAGTCAACCGCCTGCAACTGCGGAGGGGAACACTCCACCCGGGCACTCACATATATCCAATCGATACGACTCCTGCAGGTCCCATGGTAGTAGGTGAACCCCGGCGACCGTGGAAAGGCCCGGTGGAAGACATCCACAAGGTCAGCCGTCTGGGTCATTTCAGCCAAAAAGAGGCCCTCGTAACTGGGTGGGCAACGATCCCCCCCTCGATCCTGCAACAGGGTGGTGGTGTTGAAATCCCCGGCGAGGACCACCAAACGGGAGGTGTGTAAGTAGGGGCGGATGACCCGAAACAGGGTCTTCCGCGCCAACTTAGACTGGGGGCCATAGACCACCACGAAACGAAACCGATGAGGCCCGCAGTAGCCGTCTAAGAGCAAACACCGGCCCTGCTCCAGTTCCCACACGTACTGCACCTGAAATCGGTTAGACGTGAACAAAACCGCCACTCCTGCGTACGGCTGGGCCGCAAGTGACCAGTACGAAGGACCCCACCTCCACTCCCGCTTCGCCCGATGAAGGCCAGCGAGCGAGGTGAGCCTGGTCTCCTGCAAGAAGATGACATCCAGCTCACTCGTGGAAAGAAAATCATAGGCCGTAGCCCGCGCCTGGTCCGTAAAAATGCTGGCCACGTTGATAGTGGCGCACGAGAACGCAGGAGTGCACGCCATGCCTAGTTCCTGTGCAGTGACCCTTTCCTCCTCTTCTCACCATACCCTGGATCCCCGGAATCCCGCTTGCAGGACAAGCCCGCGAGCTGGAGCAACTCCTCACGGTCCACGTTGACCACCTCGAGGATCTCCTCCTCCTCCTGCTCGACCCTGTCACCCCACGAGGTGCTGGTGTCCCCGAGACCACCAGGCAAAGCTGTCGCAGGGGCTAACCCAGCTCCCATGGGGCGAGGGGGCACGGACAGGTCAGGGGTCGGAGGAATGATCTCCTCCGTGGGGTCCACCACCGGTGCCGCCCCCCCCTCCCCGGACAAAGACTGAGACAACGGACCAGTGCCCACCCCCGCGGGGGAGGCCGGGACGGCTGGGTCAGCAGGGGGCTCCTGCGAAGGCCCTGCACCCAACTGCGGGGGCAAAGGCCCGTCCTCCCTCACCCGTCGGGCACCAGTATCCACCTTGATTGGAGGACCCTGACCGCGGCGCGGTACTTTTGAAGGCCGCCGCTGAGGAAGAGGGGCCGCCCCCACTGCTAATCGCTCCGAGCGCCGCACAGGAAGCCCTGCCTCCACAGGCAAGCCCTCATCCGCCTCAGCCGCATCAGCAGCCAAAAAGACGAAACGGTTGATGTCCAACACGGGCTCTGCATCCAGCAATGGGGATGTCTCCCGTTTCTTCCTTTTGGACTTGCCACCCTTAGAAGGGACCGTGGTCCATTCTTGAGGTGGCACCACCCGCAACGCACTATCCTGTCGTGACACAACAACCTCCACCACATCAACCCTCTCCTCCGTCCTACCCAAATCCCCTCCCCCTGGTGGCTCCCTCGGTTCAATGGACTCCTCCACCCTAGGGCCCCCAGACTCCTCCTGAGGGAGAGGGTCCTCCACAACCTCCTCCCGCACAGGAGCCCGAGGTGGGGCGACAGCATCCCCCCCCGGTCCATTGTGTGATGCGGAGGGGCAGCGGGCAAAGGGGTGGCCCAACTCCCCGCAAAGGTTACACCGGATGAGCAAACACCCGGCCGAGGCGTGACCCCGTCCACCACAACGGGTGCAGACCTGCTCGGGACAGTTCATGCTCAGATGGCGGAAGGAGCCACAGCGGTGACACTCGCGAGGTTGCCCGGGGTAATAGCACAAGATGCGATCCCGACCGAGGAAACCGGCCGAGGGCACGTGCTGCACCACGTTTCCCACCTCACGCAAACGGATCCTACCCTTCCACAACCCGTCCCACACCCCTAGGGGCCCAGCGCCCTTAACCAGGGGTGCGAGAAGCACCGCATGGCGTGACAACCAAAACTGGATGTCCTGCCCTGGGAGCGACTCATTCCGGGACAGGATGGTCACAGGTACCGTCCCCTGGCGAGAGATAGGCACAACACAAAAGTCAGCCCACCCACCCTGCCCCCTCTGCTGCTGGTATCGGTCCCAGAAAATCTCCAGCCCCCGTCCATCATGAAACTAACATCATATTCAATGGTGTTGTTCATGTGGATGAAGGCGTAGAGATCTCCCGGGAGAAACCCCAGCCCAAGGACCATCCTCAAGACCTGTTCCCTGGCTGGAGGGGGCCCCTCCCCAGCCCACCGGATCTGCGCCACGTTGCGCCGTCGGACCTCACCCCCTACCCCTCGGAACCCTCCCCCACTTCCTCCCCCTCCTGCAGGACCATTCCCTTGGGAACCCCCCCTCCCCCCAGCCCCACCTGACGTGCCCGGAGTGGTGCCGGACCCCCTCAGAACCTCTGCAAAAGTACGGGGGGAACTGACCCCCCAACTCCCATCCCCTGCTCTCCTCTCGCCTCTCCTGCATCTACCTGCGAGGGACCCTGCTGCTGGTCTGCAGGATCCACAGCCACCTCACAGGGGGCGACCTGGGGGCTGGGCAGGACTAACTCTGCAAAGATGGAGTCAGGGATACTATCCCTTCCGGATCCCTGGGTGCCACCGAGAACCTCCGGAGCACCCCCTTCTACCAAATCTTGCTGCTGCCTAAAGGCAGCAAAGGCCCCTGGAGGGCCGTCCGGGGTTGCTAAAGCCAAATGGATGGCAGCACGGATCTGGTTCTCGGTAACACCCAGGGGACCAGAGAGCCCCCCCCCGTACCCCTGCCCTGTGCTCCTGACCCATCACAGAGCTCCTGTGTTTCAGCCACCACTACCGGGGACGGACACTGCTCCCCTCCAGTCCCGGGATCCATGGGGACCACCCCATCTCCCAGCCCCACCGACATCAGACCCTTTCCCCCCTCAGGACCATCCATTACCCCCTCACCCACTGGTAGACCAGTCATCCGCTCCCCCTCCTCGCCAACTACCGGAGTACCCTGCGCTTCCCCACGGCCGCCAGACACGAAGGACGGCAATCCCTTAACTGCCCCACCGGCCGCTACCCCCTGTAAGGCTACCGGCAATAAGGCAGGACCGTCCCGAGACAGTAGGGCAGATCCCCCCAAAACGAATCCCCCCAAACCTCCGCCCCCCTGCCCCCAGTCACTCCCAGGTCCTACCTTATTGCCGGTGCCAGACGTGGCACAGGGGTCCGGAACATCTTGGCCGGCAGCCAGGGCTCCAGCAGCAAGGGCGGACGCCCCCTTGCGAGCCAGGCTTTCCTCGGCCACACCAGCTGGATAGACAGACACCTGTGCATCCCGCTCCACGGACACAGGTCGCACGAACAGCTGCTGAGAACCCTTCCCACCCCCCTCGGGGGCTACAGACACCGACAGACAGCCGTGCCCCTGCTCTTTCCTCTTTCCTGTGCCCTTCCGGCGCCAGACAGCCACCTCAGGAAACACAGGGCGGCCGTCATGCAGCCGTCTGGGAGCCGGAAGGGCAGCTGCCAGAGGGGAGTCCTGACCCCCACCCTTCCCCCCACCAAACCCTGGTACCGGAGCCCTAGCCACTGCTCCAATACCAAAAGCCCGATGCTCAGCAGACACTGATTCTGCAGACCCCCTGCATTTGGGAAGGGAACCCAGAGGGGAAACAGCAGTTCCCCGAAGAACATCCTGCTGGACAGCTGGCTGGCAGGGCAGGATAGACTCCTCCATGGATTTTCGGCGGTGCTGCAGCTGTAAGGCAGCAACGGACCCGCGGCGATATTCACACTTCCGGGAAAACCCGGAAGTGACAGCAGCTCTCTGATGGCAGCCATCTTGCAGCTCTGCATGCCCTGGGGAAAGCCCTACGAGCTCCTCCTCCTGCAGGTGAACTCCATCGGCTTCAATGACGAGACTACTTGAACTCCGGCGGCCATCTTGGAAACTCCGTTCAGCTGACACGGACCTAGGAAATGCCGGAATCAACACAGAGGCAGCCCCAGGAACCTGCTGCTCGCTGCGTCGTCGTCCTACCAGCCCTTCTGCCCGATGTACTGGTGCGACATCTGTTTTGTGATCCTGCGAATTTCGGCGGGCCAATGCCCCGCCCCCAAGCGCCCCGGGGGCATCGGACAGCAGAGAACACACCGGGTGAATGCTAGGACACGCCACCATAGCCACAGAAGCCTCATCCGTCGATCCAGATGCCGCAGTAGCCGACAGGTAAGAAAATCTGGGGTCTGGAACACTAGGCAAGAATGCCAACGATGACAGTCCTTTCTCCACTGTACCCAAGAAAGGCAAGGGGGGGTAGCAGAACCTTCGAGGATCCACCGGCCATCCCACCCCCGGGGGCCCCCCCTGAACTGCACCTTGGGCTGCCCAACGATCATATTGTTGATATATTTCCGTGAGGGACCCACAACCCTGGGTTTTTAAGGAGAGAATCTGATGATACCGGTCCCTCAGGGCTCGCTTTACCCCCTTTCTATAGGTCTTGTAGGCCACCCATTCCTCATCGGGAACGGTGGCCTGCAGGCTCTCCAGGTGGGAGAGCTGGGCTTGTAGCTGGGCCGCCTCCTCCTGGAGACCCCGAAGCCACCGCACCGCCACCACGATCTCATCTGGGGCCCTATCTGGCTGCTGGAAAGACGGCAGGCCCGACCCTCCGTCCTCATCCTCACTGGAGGAGGTAGAGGCCTCCTCCAGGACCCGAGGCGGAGGGAGGAACCCGCCTCCCCCAGCACCGTACGACGCAGTCCTCCAGGGTCTCCCCAGGGCCTCTCCCTGCTTCCACCCAGCCTCCACACCCTGCCTGGGAAGGAGACAGGAGCCTCCTCCCTGGGGTGGCGGGCCCAAACCTCCATACCTGTGGGTCCCTCTTCCCTGGCCAGGTGCAGTCCTACCTGGGGAGTCCCCCTCCCGGGGCACCGGCTGCACCAGGCTTCCAGGTGCCCCATCCGGTAGCAGCAAAGGAGGCCTACCAGGCTTGGTAGGCCTCTGGGCCTGGGCCTCTCCCGCTGGAGGTGGCCCAGGATCTGTCATCCGAGCTCAGGCACACAGCTAGGCTCCGCCCCCTAGCAGGAGCTCTGCAGGATAGGTCCTCACACCTTGACTGCTCAGGAGCAACTGAGTGGAGTGACCACTCGTGTGGCAGGAGTACTCGACTGAGTCTGTCTGCTGAAACGTTTTGCACGCCTGGGAGATAGACTGCTCACAGATGAATCTGATGCTCTCTGGCAAAGGCCCATAGTTGCAGAGCTTCGTTGCATAGATGCAGAGAGCCCGTTCCACCTTGTTTGTTGAGGTAAAACATGGCTACTTGATTGTCTGTTTGCACCAGAACTGTTTTGTTTATGAGCTGGGTGCAAAAAGACTCGAATAGCATTGTAGATAGCTCTGAGTTCTAGGAGGTTTATATGAAGAAGAACCTCTTGTGAAGACCAAAGGCTGTGCACTGATAGATTTTCCAAGTGGGTTCCCCAACCCATCTTGGAGGCCTCTGTTGTGAGGATAGCCTGAGGTTGTGGCTGCTAGAAAGGAGAACCTATTAAAAGGTTTTCCAGAGACTGCCACCAACGGAGAGACAGAATCAGGCGTGTGGTAACCCTGATTTTGTCTGATAGGCTTCCTGAGGCCTGAGACCACTGGGAAGCTAAGGTCCACTGGGCCGCTCTCATATGAAGACGAGCATAAGGTATTACATGGACGGTAGATGCCATGTGACCTAGTAGGCAAAGCATCTGTCGAGCAGTGAGGAAGGTCTGCAGCGCTGCTTGAGATGCTAGCTCGATGATCCGCAGACAGCGTGGTTGGGGCAGGAAAGCCCCTGCAAGCTGTGTGTCCAAGCGAGCACCTATAAACTCGAGGGTTTGAGATGGGGCGAGCTGGGACTTTGGAAGATTTATGACCAATCCCAAATACTGGAGTATTTGTTTTGTTCGCAATAGGGCCTGATGAGCTTCTTGAGATGACTGTGCTCGGATGAGCCAATCGTCCAAGTAAGGGAAGACAAAAATCCCCAGGGTCCTCATGAATGCTGCTATTACTGCCATGCATTTTGTGAAGACCCTTGGAGCAGAGGCCAGCCCAAAGGGGAGGACTCTGTACTGGAAATGTCGTCCCTGGACTAGGAACCGTAGGAATTTCCTGTGATCTACATGAATAAGGATATGCATGTAGGCGTCTTTTAAATCTAGAGAACATAGCCAATCTTGCCTGTGAAGGTATGGCAGAAGAGAGCCGAGGGAAAGCATTTTGAACTTCTCTCGGACTAGATATTTGTTCAGCTCTCTGAGATCTAGGATTGGCCTTAAACCCCCTGTTTTTTTCGGAATGAAAAAATGGGGGGAGTAAAACCCTGTACCTTGTTGGCATAGAAGAACCTCTTCTATAGCTCCTCGAGCCAGAAGAGAAGAGACCTCTTGTAGCAAAAGGTCTATGCCTAGAGGTTGAGAGTTGAACTGTTTTACTAGTGTGGGTGGTGGCAAGTTGAGGAAACGAAGCTTGTACCCCAGACTCACTATGGACAAAGTACAGGCCTCTGATGTGATTTGTTGCCATCTGTTGGTAAAGTGTCAGATACAGCCCGGAATGTTCACAGGTTCTGGGCCTAACAGGAAGAATGAGTAAGTTCTCTAGACAAAAGTCAAAAACCCTGAGGAGGCTGAGTCTCCTGAGCCGGCTGAGGTTTGGGTTTTCTTTGTCTCGTCTGTTGTTGCCCTTTTTGGGGAACATATGCCTGTTGGGTGGAAGATGGATAGAACTTTTTCTTCTTAGAGAAAAAGGGTTTCTTAAAGGACTTTTTCTTAGCTGGGTTAGCAGAAATTTTTGACAATCTATTCAAAGTGGCATTATCAGTGTCAAGCTGATTAGCCTTAGATTGCCAATCCTTGCCAAAAAGATTTTCTCCAGTGCAAGGAATATTCCCCAGCTTTTCCTGCACCCATTCTTCCAAGTCAGAAGCTTGGAGCCAGGCAATTCGTCGTGCTCCTATAGCTATAGCAGAAGTTCTGCTAATACATTCAAAACAGTCAAAGGTAGCACGATTCATGAACTTAGAGACATTCTGAGCATGTTTGACTAGTGATGAATAGTCTGCTCTTTTATCATCTTGAAGGAAAGGGTTCAAAAGCTCTAAGGTTTTTGTAACCTCCTCAAGAAACATTCCCATGTATAAAATATAGGAACTAATCCTTGCTGAAAGCATGGAGGCCTGAAAATATCTACGCCCAAAAGCATCCAGGATTCTAGATTCATGACCTGGTGGATTAGAAGAGTGTCTCTTTGTACTCTTAATCTGTCTCATGGCAGACTCCACCACCATAGAATGGTGTGGTAGTTGAGTCTTTTGAAAACCTGGACAAGGTGGCACCCTATACATAGTGTCAAGGTGTTTAGAATGTGGGGATACTGTTAAAGGAGTTTCCCACATCCATAATATTAGATCATGCAAGATCTGATGTATAGAGAGCATAGCTGCTTCCTTTGGAGCCAAGGGGTATTGTAGAATTCTTAATTCTTCTGCCCTAGGCTCCTTTTCAGGAACCACTGTAATGGCAAGAGCCCTTGCCATATCACGCACAAAATCGTGAAAAGACATGTCCTCAGGAGGAGACATCCTGCGTTGAGGAGAAAGAGTCGAATCTTGTAAAAGTTCAGCTCTGGTACCGGTTGAGTCATCGGAATCGGAAGACTCAAAGGGAGGAAGCACCGGATTCTCCTTCAAAAGTTGTCTTCGGTACTGCTCGAGGTCGGTACAGAAGCGAGTCGGTACCTGATCCCCCATGCCTGAGAGTGATTCTAAACTCGGCATCAGGGGAAGTAAGCCTGCCGAAGCAGGTACCGAGGGTACCGGCACCGGTACTGACAGCGATACCAGTGCCTGTGGAATGGTCTGCAGCAACTTTAGCGGTACTGAAGTAGCCAAAAGATTCGCTAGACTGCGTTCAATGGCAAGCAGTCTTTTATCCATCACCATTTCCGATGCCGGGGTGTCGGTACCGATGGAAGCGGCCACAACCCCCGAGCATGGAACAGGAACGTCCATCGAGGCCGAAGTCTCGAGAACATCCTGGAGCCCCGATAATGCTTTGGAACTTGAAGACTTCCGCCGGGGCTGTTTTGCCAGTGCAGGATCCTCAAGGGCAACGCCAGAGGCATCTCGATACTTAGAGGGAGTTCTACCTCTCGAGGACCAGCTAGATTTAGATTTATGTTTAGTTACCTGAGATCCCTGGGAAGAAGTAGATGCCCTGGAGGACACTGATGCTACCAACATTGTGTCTGATGCAAACAGGGCACCGAGTTGATTTGCTTGATTCTGAAGACTTCTTTTAGTCAGCTTCCTGCAGGAGAGACACTCTGCTGGGCAATGGTCAGGACCTAAACATTTAAGACACCAGTCATGGGTGTCTGTGACAGAAATTGTGCTGGCACACTTTGAACATTTTTTGAAACCAGTAGCTGGTTTCTCCATGGTGAAAAGAAGAGGCCTAGTGGCCAAAATGGCACCAAGCACCAAGCAGGGGAAAACCCCTGACTGAAAAAAACACAAGTTCTGTGTGTCGTTTTTTGTTTGTTTTTTTAAGAAAGAAAGAAAGAAAAAACACCGGTGGTACCGGTGGGCGTCGAACTAAGGCAGGCGCGACCACAAAAAATAAGAAATAAAAGTAGAATTTTATGCGGTGACAGGGTTCACGTCCTGTCGGCTCCGTGGAAAACGAAGAACTGAAGAGAGGGAGGTAGATAGGTGGGAAGGCAGCGCACATGCGTGGATGCATGCTCCCAGAAGCGTTCCTATTGGATGCTGGGGAGCGTTCCCGCACGGGCTCTGTCGGTACCGACAATACCCATATGTGAAGACTCATTCCTGCTTGTTCCTGGAGATCATGTTAAAAGCCTAAACCCAGTGTGCAGCGCCAGCCAACAGAGCAAATAGAATGCTAAGTATCATAAAGAAAGGAATGGAAAATAAAACAAAGGATATTATAATGCCTCTGTATCATTCTATGGTACGACCGCACCTTGAATATTGTGTGCAATTCTGATAGCCATATCTTAGGGCTCTTCAACCTGGAAAAGAGACAGCTGAGGGGAGATATGATAGATGTCTATAAATTAATGAATGGATTGGAACGGGTAAATGTAGATCGATTATTTATGTCACAGAATATAGAAAGACTAGAGGACATGCAATGAAGCTACAGGGTAAGCTATATAAGACTAATAAGAGAAAATATTTTTTCACTGAACGTGTAATCAAACTCTGGAATTTGTTACCTGAGGATGTAGTAAAAGCTGTTAGTGTACTTGGGTTTAAAACATGTTTGGACAAGTTCCTGGAGGAAAGGTCCATAAACCATTATTAAAAAGGGATGCAGGATATCACTGTTTAACCCAATACAAGCATTGTGGAACACCTGTCTTTTGGGAAATTGCTAGGTACTTGTTACCTAGATTGGCCACTGTTGGTGTGGCAGGTGCAGGCCTGTGACCCACAGTGTCTGAACATAAGCAGGCCAGCATGGCTAGCTTGACCTGTAAATGAGGCCTGTGGAGAGGCATATAGGATTGCACATCCCCCAATATGCTGCTATTGTAAGATAGAACTCAGTAGAAGTATTGAATTAGCTTAGGTAAGCAGAACTGCAGTATTGAAAGATGGAAAAATACAGAAAAGACATGTTTAAAAGTTACTGATAAGAAAAAGTACATCTGCAAAGAAATAATTAGGAGTGCTGAGAGATGAGTTGCAGAGCCCAGCTCCTCTGCACGTACAAATTGGTTCTATAACCTTGAGAGTGTGAAAGTAACAAGTTTATGAACTGACCATTGTAATTGGGACTAGAAGGGGGGTATGCAGGTGTCATGCCCACTGGAGGGACATAATTGGATAAACTTATCAGTAACGGGACCAATAGAAGAGGTACGGGAGGTACGGGAGGTTACCGGGACCAATGAAATGTTTTTCTATACCTAGAATGGAACAGAAGTCTATAAAAGTTGTTGTAATGCTTGAAAACTTTGCTCAGCCATTTTGAAATTGATTGGTTCGAGACTTGTGCACAAATAAATTATTTGGACCTTCTGAACAGACTCCTGGTATCATTGGTTTGTCTGCGCTTTGCTGCTACCTATTCCTTGGTGCGTTGGCCGGGAAGTTGTGGAATCAAAGTGTATATAGGGCAATATACCACGACTTTCCGCCTCTATAGGCTTGGTCCTGCCGGGATCGCGCCCTTCCGACGAGGGCTGCTCCCTGGCGCCACCGGTCCCTTGTATCGGAGGGAGCTGGTCGGACCTCGGCCCGGTGACGAGCCCGGCTGGAGTCAACGCCTCGAACCCGAGTGAGGGGAGTCCAAGGTCCAACTCATGCGCCTGCTTGGGAAGTTTGAGGACCGGATCCGGTGAGTATAGTTTTGATTTTGGGTCTAGACAGAAATAGAAAGCGCAGTACTGCCATTGGAACTTGGAACTTTGGAATTTGTAATCTTGAGATATTGGGAATTGGTAAGAGAGCATGATCAACTCTCAAGGAAGGGCCAAGTAACCCCGCATGGGAATTCGCCGGGTGAAACCCCCATCCTTTTTGTAATTGGGAAATTGGAAAAGACTAGTCAGAACAGATAGCAACGTATCCCAGAATGCATTCGTTTCTAGCATGATTGTGTGAACGAAGTGTGAATGAGAGGTCTGGCAGCACGGACCAAGTGAAGGCGGACCCCTGAGTAGCGCATTTCCTGACCGGGCGACCGCGTTCAGGTCGCGAAAAGGGGGAAGCGATTGTCGTCTTGTCTTGTTATTTGTACTCCTTATACGTTTCCAGGGCCGTGTGGACCCCTTACCCACGGTCCGCCCTCCTTTTCCCTTCTGTCTGTTGTTGCGCGCACACATCGAAATGGGAGGGGCGGGGTCTACTAGAAACACTCCATTAGAATGTATGATCGCACATTTTAAAGAGGGATATTCAGGAGATTATGGTATTAAAATGACAGCAGCCCGTTTGCAGATTTTGTGTACTAGGGAGTGGCCCGATCTAGACCCCATCTGGCCCCGAGAGGGAACGTTCAAAGTAGAGATTATTCAGTCAATACACCGTAGAGTGCGGATAGCGCACCCCGACCAGTACCCCTATATAGATTCCTGGTTAAGTATTTGTGAAGATCCGCCCCCCTGGGCGCAGCGCTGTTATGAGGAACAGTGCAGAATAATGTTAGCTAAAACAGATTCTAGACAGAAAACGGAACAGCCTAGAATGAAAGAGCAGGATAAGAAAGCCAGACAGAAGCCCATCCTGGCAGATCCTGATTCCCCAGAAATAACTCTCAGGCAGCCCCAACCCCAGGTCCAGCAAGAGTAGCCCCGGCGTCCTGCCCCAGAACCCCAGAGACGGCCAGAGCCGAGGCGGGACCCAACCCCTGATCCCCCTCGCGGATGAGAGAAAGATTAAGAATTAGCGTGAAATGAAGAGGAGTAACTAAAAAGAGAGTCATAAGTGGAGACAGAAGAAGTAGAAAGAGATAATCCCACAGATGAGGAGGAAAGTGTACAAAATAATTGAGAAAGCCAGCGCTAGCACTAGTACGCCAGTGAGAGAGAAACCCAAAGCAAAACCTGTTGAGAAAAAGAAATGTGACTCCTGCAAAGGCAACAACGATAACCCTTAGATCCCAAAAGACACCCATGGCAGCCAAACTGTTTCCCTTACGGCAAGTCCCGGGAGTGCCCGTAAAGAATGATAATGATGAAGTGGTAGCGGGACCCCTAACTTATGTGTATATCCCTTTCTCTACAACTGATTTATTAAATTGGAGGTCGCATTAAGCCTCCTATACTAGTAAGCCCCAGGAGCTGACAGAATTAGTAACTAGTATTATGGAAACTCACCAACCCACTTGGCCAGATTGCCGTCAGCTCCTGACCACCTTATTCACGACAGAAGAGCGAGCAAGAATTAGAAAAGCAGCTATTGAATGGATGGCAGAGAACCCTGTAGCTCCGGCACAGGGGCAGAACATAATAGACCGTCGAGAAGCAGCTCAGAGAGAATTCCCGAATGAAGACCCCCAATGGGATCCAAATACAGATGAGGATCCACAGCCCTAGCCCGTTTTCGCCAAGGCTTTTTACAAGGCCTGAAAAGGGGGGGCCAGAAAGCTATGAACCTTTCCAAAGTTGCAGGAGTTATCCAAGGGATAGATGAGAGCCCAGCAGATTTTTATGAGAGATTAACTGAAGCTTACAGAATGTATACTCCCTATGATCCCGAGGCACCAGGAAGTTTATGTATGGTGAATTCTGCTTTTGTAAACCAGTCTCAACCAGACATTAGACGCAAATTACAGAAGTTAGAAGGGTTTGCGGGCATGAATGCAACACATTTATTGGAAGTCGCTCATAAAGTGTATGTGAATCGTGATACTGAAAGACAGAGAGAATGTGATAGAAAGATGAAGAAGAAAGCTGATTTTTTGGCTGCGGCCATAGTGGAACAGAAAAGGGGAGGTGTCCCTAGTCGAAGGAGCAGAGGAAGAGGGCGGGGTCAAGGCGGAGGCCGGACCCAGAGACTAGGCGTGAACCAATGCGCCTATTGCAGAGAGGAAGGACATTGGAGAGATACGTGCCCGCAACTCGAAGACGCCCAGCATGATGACGACAGCAGCCATCAGTGGCGAGAAGAAAGACGAAGCTATCCCCGAAGCCGAGGAGGAGCCAATCGAGAACAATTCCAGCGAGAGAGAGGAGGGAGCCATTCAAGCATGGCCACACCAGCCCATGATGAGAATGACGGGATTAGGACAGACCGTGCTCCAAGTTTGCTCTAGGTCTCCAGGAGCCTATGGTCGGAATACAAATAGGAGACCAAATTATGGACTTTATGGTTGATACTGGAGCACAACATTCAGTAATAGACAAAAAGATAGCCCCATTCACTACAAAAGCAGTCACCATCATAGGGCAACTGTGCCAAAGCCACAAAGTCTTTTCTTCAAAACCGAATATGCAGTCTGGGAGGACAGCAAGTAACTCATCAATTCCTTTACATGCCCGAATGTCCAGTGCCACTACTGGGACGAGATATGTTAGCCAAGCTTCAAGCACAAATATCTTTCTCTGAGCAAGGAGAAATGCAAATGACAGAAAATCCCCAAACCAAACCAGCAGGCGTGATGCTGCTGACAGTTCCCCGAGATGAAGAATGGAGATACTACATTGAGGATTCGATACAAGATACCTATTTTGAACAAACTTTGACAAGTATTGATGCACCACCTGGAGTATGGGCAGAAGGCAGCCCCCAGGCCTAGCCAAACATATAGCTCCAGTGATTGTAACCCTCAAGCCTAGTGCTACACCAGTGCACGTCAAACAGTACCCTCTCCCAAGAGCCGCAATTGAAGGGCATTCCTCGCCACCTACAAAGATTGCTTGAGCATGGCCTACTAAAAGAATGTCAATCCCCAAGGAACACTCCACTTTTGCTAGAAAAGAAAACAGGAACAGATGATTATCGCCCAGTGAAAGATTTGAGAAGAGTAAATGATGCAGCTGAGACCATACATCCAGTCGTACCCAATCCTTACACCCTCCTAGGACTGATACCTGCTGAAAGCTACCCATTTCACTGTACTGGATTTGAAAGATGCATTCTTTTGCATAAGATTAGCCCCTGTAAGCCAAATATTGTTTGCATTCGAATGGCAGGACCCCATCTCTGGAAGAGGGGGCCAACTTACCTGGACAAGATTACCCCAAGGATTCAAGAATTCGCCTACCATCTTTAGTGCCGCACTGAATCAAGACCTTTCAAGCTATCCAGTAGCCCCGGGGAAGAGAGTGCTTCTCCAATACTGGATGATCTGTTGATAGCTGCCGTATCAGAAAGTGCATGTATACTAGCCACCAAAGATCTCTTGCAGTTACTAGAGGAAGCTGGATACAAAGTTTCCAGAGCCAAAGCACAGCTATGCCAAAAAGAAGTGAAATACTTGGGTTTTCGTATCACCCCAGGAAGCAGAAGATTAGGCAGAGAAAGAAAAGAAGCAGTATGTAGAATTCCAACTCCAATGACCAGAAAGCAAGTCAGAGCCTTTCTGGGAGCGGCAGGATATTGCCGAATTTGGATACCCAACTTTGCCCAAATTGCCAAACCACTGTATGAAGCCACAAAAGGAGAAGAAAAGTCGCCACTGGAGTGGGGACTTGAGCAGGATACAGGCCTTCCAAAAGTTAAAAGAAGAATTGATGTCATCACCAGCACTTGGACTACCAGATGTCCACAAACCTTTCCACTTGTTTGTACATGAAGCACAGGGAAATGCCTTAGGCATGTGACTCAGAAATTGGGAAATTGGGAGCGACCTGTAGCCTACCTATCGAAACAATTGGACCCTGTGGCCAAAGGATGGCCACCTTGCTTGAGAGCAGTTGCAGCTACAGCGCTACTAGTGAGTGAAGCAGACAACTCACACTAGGACAGAACATACGAGTCACTGTGCCACATGCAGTCCTTGCCCTTATGGAACAGAAAGCAAATTATTGGCTCACCAATTCCCGAATGTTGAAGTACCAGAGCATGTTATGTGAAAACCCACAGATACAACTTGAAGTGAGCCATGCCCTGAATCCAGCCACCTTGATACCCATCAGTGAAGAACTCCCAGAACATGACTGTATCGAAGTCATGGAGACTGTGTTCTCCAGCCGACCCGACTTGACAGATGTGCCCATAGACAATCCTGACCAAACCTATTATGTTGATGGGAGCAGTTCTCATCCTTGATGGACGACGCTGTGCCGGATATGCAGTCGTCACTCAACACAAAGTAGTTGAATCATCAGCTCTAGCCTCAGGCACATCAGCCCAGAAAGCCGAATTGATAGCACTTACCAGAGCATTGTTGTTAGGAGAAAAACTTATACTGAATGTATATACAGATTCCAAATATGCCTTCACTACCCTGCATGCCCATGGAGCTCTCTATAAAGAAAGAGGACTCATCACATCCGGAGGAAAATCAGTCAAGTATGGTCCCGAGATATTGATGTTACTTGATGCAGTCTGGGCCCCAACACGTGTAGCTGTCATGCATTGCAGGGGACATCAAGCCAGGAAAAGGAGAAGTTGCCCGAGGAAATAGATTTGCAGATGCCTCGCACGACAAGCAGCTATGACAGGACAAATTGCCCACAAGCTATGCCAATGCAAGCAGCATTGTTTCCAGTACCTTTGAATCTATGGACCCCACGATATACCACCAAAGAATTGGATTACTATTGTGACAGAGAAAATGGCGTCCTGACAGATGGATGGATTGAGCTGCCTCCAGAAGAGGGCAGGCAACCTCGTGGACGAATAGTAATCCCTGAACTGTTAGGACCATCCTTTGTCAAAGCTTTCCACGAAGCCACCCACTATGGAAAAGTGCTATGGAAAAAGCACTCGACCACATTTCTACATCCCTCTGATGACAACCATATCAGCTTCAGTAGCACGACAATGTAAGACCTGTGCCAATAATAATGCCAAGCAAGGCATTATTACAGCACCCCGAGTTCAGTCAAGAGGTGTGACCCCCATGCACAACCTCCAAGTTGATTTCACCGAAATGCCAAAAGCCAATGGGTACCATTACCTATTAGTATTAGTTTGTACTTTCTCTGGGTGGGTAGAAGCATTCCCAACCAGAACTGAGAAAGCCCGAGAAGTTACTAAAGTCTTAATGAGAGAGATTGTCCCCAGATTTGGAATCCCAGCAGTAATAGGGTCAGACAATGGACCCTCATTTGTCTCCCAAGTTACTCAGCAGTTATCAAAAGCTTTGCAGATACAATGGAAACTCCACACTGCATACAGACCCCAGAGTTCAGGGAAAGTTGAGCGAATGAATCGTACCTTTGAAAGCCCAAATGTCTAAGCTTTGTCAGGAGACACAATTGAAGTGGCCCCAAAGTGCTCCCCCATAGCTTTATTCAGAATACGCTCAGCTCCTGTAAAGTCAACAGGATTTTCCCCTTTTGAAGTTTTGTATGGTAAACCCCCACCAATAGTGCAGGGAATCAAAGGAAGTCTAGCCCAAATTGGTTCAGAAATAACCAGACAAGAACTTCTAGCTCTTAGTATTTGTTCTGCAGACTCTCCATGCGTGGATCCAAGACCAGTAGCCTATCAACTTGACGGAACCCTTGCATCCCTACCAGCCTGGTACTTCGGTGTGGATCAAAGATTGGAAGAAGACACCGTTGGAACCCCATTGGAAGGGACCGTACACCGTCATCCTGTCTACCCCAACTGCAGTAAAGGTAGCCGATGATCGACGCCTGGATCCACCACAGCAAGAGGCAAGCCCGCCGCCGATCCTGAACCTGATCATTGGACAGCAGATCAGCATAATGATGCACCTTTTCGATTTACTCTGAGACGGCAACCAGAAGCTTAAACACTTCATCACAAGTGCTTTGCAGCAGCCAAGTCCGTCGAAGAGGATTGCTGTTTTCCATGCCAGCAACAGCTTTTTGTTTCAACGAACCCAATTTGTGTGTGATTTGACACACTACTTTGAGACACATTGACTAAGCCAGACTTCACAGGCCAACTGAAATTGCTAAAAAGTGTGGTCAATGTGTACTGGACAACCTGAGGATCTTCAATCAACACTCAGCAAACCGTTAAATTGCTTCATTAGCAAACGGGACGAAGAATAATAGACCGTCGTGATCAAGATCAGCAAGCTGATGATTCAGAAGAACTCCAATCAACATCGACATGTATCTTTACTTTTGCTTTACTTTGGTTGCTTTCTTGGAGGTTTTGAACAGACTTGGCTTTACCTCCATGCACTGCCTGCATTACTTCTACTAGACTTGGACTGAAAGTAACTCAGACTTTGCTTTATCATTCTTACTATACCTGCGAGGGAACAGTAACTCGGTGTATCTATAACACCACTGAACTAAATGTTTGCACTCATGGCAATTAACACATGTTATAATCCGCATCAGAATCTCATCATATTACAACGATGCGAAATAAGATGGCTAATGGCTTGCAGCATTGCGACCCTGTATATTAGCTGCAACGCCACCATTCTTAAGGAAACGTAACTAAACCTCTCTGGTTTTGAATTTTGATGCATGCAGCCTACCGTAAACTATTTAGTTAGAGTACTAGTTATTCCACCTACGTGGTACATGGCGAGAAAGCGTCACCTCGTAAATGCACTCATAAGTATATTTGGTTCCAGAAGTGTACCACGTGCGCCTACGGAATGGAGGAACGTTGTACAGCGTAAAACCAGGAACCATGCGTATTAGTAGTACTGCCCATCGCGCCATCTAGTACCTTCTCAGCACGACTGAACTATTTGCCCCCGTATTGATGGGGATAGGTGTTTTTTATGCGATATCCCCGCACTCCGGAATCACTGGTGTGAATAATTGCATGCCAGAAAATAGTATAACCCCTCACGAATATCGGCTATCTTAACCAAGCCAACCATCACACAAACATGATAAATGTCCAGAAAGATGCTTGTAACCCCTTACATCTTATCGTAAATACACCCATTATCCCCCATGCATGTGTATAACAAGGATGATAAGTTCTTGGTTACGTATTGCTGGAGGAGCAATAGATCCGGGACCATTGTGTATATCAGCTTTGATACCCAAGCCCCCAAGTCCCTAAATATCATCTTCATAATCCTTTTTATGAAGCCATGCATGGAAATAAGTTTGAGATCCCTCACCCCTCAACAGAATTTATTTCTAGGATATAGCCGGAGCAGTAGTATCTCAGTCTCAAGAGCAACAGATTGTTATTTCTGTGGCTGAACCCAAATAAAGCAGATCATTGGCCATGGGAAGCCCAAGAATTGAATTCTCCATGATTTATAATCAAGACTGAATTACACAAGACTACCATAGAATGGGTGTCTACGGCACTTCAATCTTTGGAACGTCTTTGCTATGCCAGAACGGTACCCCAGTTCCACCCCAACAGGATAGAACAGCTGTTCTGTCTTAGTCCAGAAATACTATAATGCCCCGACCAAAAAGACAGCATGGTGGTCAGGAATTGGACATCCTGAACCTCCTAACCCATTAGCCCGATTTTTCCTGAACTCTGCAGGGTCTCTGGACTAACCTTGCTGCAAGGTCCAAGCCTGGCAGTCCACCGAGCCTGGCCTAGTAAAATTGGATCCGGTGAGAAACACGAGCATTATGCACACGTCCCACCACACTGGGGGGAGAGTCATGCTAGTCTTAGGAACTCGATGCAGACGCTTCGTTTCTAAATCTTTCTTTCTTTTAACACCCTGAACATGGAGAACAATTAGGATACCCATGTATACGACTAACTGGACCCACCGACACCAAAGAGCCCTGAAGCACAAATAGAGAGGCCATTACAGATAGGCAAGTGGGGGATAGAAGAATGAGACAAGGTGATGAGTTGGCCTACCATAAACGAATTATTGAGTATTATGGCACCCGCCACTTGGGTTAATAAGGATTTTGTATGATATGGTTGGAGCGTCACCCCAAAATTTCTAGATGATGTACATCGTATCATTGCGCTTACAAGCAGTATTTGAAATAATACCATGAAACTATCCATCGCTCCGTCGACGCTCTTAGGCTAGACAAAGTAGGCTCAGATGCGCACTGCGTAATGATCAGAACCGCGTTATCAACTTTGATTATTTGTTTAGCAGACTGAAGGCGGAGTATTGTGAACAGCTGAACTTAACCAATTGCCTGTTTGAAGAATAGATGATAAAGGTCAAGTAGTTTGAAGGAATTGCTAAAGATATTGCAAAGACATGCTTATGTGCCATACAGACGTGGCACTCATTGAATTTTCCTACTTGGGTGTTATGGCTAACCTCTTTTCATGGGTGGGAGATCATTTAATTACTTTTTGTTTTCCCCAGGTTTGTGGTCTCCAATGGTTGATTTCCCTGTTTATTCTTAAGTTTACAACTCAGAATGCCTGTGTTGTATATTCGACACGTTGAATGTAAACCCGCACTGGGGGGGGATCGTGGAAAGCGTGCAGGGGTATAGCAAGACAACCGTATAAATGGGTAAACTAATAAATCATTTTATCCGTATTGGTACTAATCCTTTTATGCGTTGTTATCATCTCTTAATTACCATGTTTACGATCCCATGTCTGATATGCGTTCCATTCATACACTATTGATAAAGTACAGTAGAGCGGAAGACCGCGAACAAAAAATCATGGCTTTATATACAGCCAGTCCTGGTAGAAATCCTTGTAGCCAGGATGTTCATTCTTTCAGAAAGTGAATTTAATGATATGTCTCACACCGGTTATTAAGGTAAGAGGGTGAGAGTGAATCAGGAAGGGGGGAATGTGGCAGGCTTGCAGCCTTTTTTTTTTTTTGTTGTGGGGGGGGAACCCCCCAAACAGTGTCCGAACAATAAGCAGAGCCAGCATGGCTAGCGTGACCTGTTAATGAGGCCGTGGAGATGCATCATAGGATTGCACAGCCCGCCAAGTATTGATCTGCTATTGTAAGTAGTAGAGACTCAGATAGACAGTATTGAATTAGCTGTAGTAAGCAGAACGCAGTATATGAAAGATGGAAAAATACAGAAAAACCTGTTTAAAACAGTTACTGATACAAAAGTAACATCTAAAGCAAAGACTAATTAGGGAGTGCTGACCAATGAGTTTGCAGAGCCTCCGCTCCTCTGCACGTACAAATTGGTTCGATACTCTGAATGTGTGAAAGTAACAATGTGAATTACTGCACATTGTAATTGTGACTAGAAGTGGGGTATGCAGGTGTCATGCCCCACTGGAGGGGCAATAAGACTTGATAAACTTAATCTCAGTACCCAAGGGACCAATAGAATAGTTAAACGGGATGTACGGGAGGTTACCGGGGGGAACCACTGAAATGTTTTTCTATACCTAGCAATGGAACCAGAAGTCTATAATGCGTATTTGTTGTATGCTTGAAAACTTTGCTCAGAGCCATTTTGTGGAAAGTAATGATTGGTTCGAGGACTTGGTGCACAACAATACATGATTTGAAACCTTCCTGACAGACTCCTGGTATTATTGAAAAGTTGTCGTGACGCTTTGCGGCTACAGAAACTTAATATGTGAGACTTTGTTAAATGTCCACCGCTTTGACCAGGAGTGAAACTAACTAATAAATGCACCTGAACTTTATGTAAAACAGATGTTAGCCGGAGATAAAACAAACATAATAACATTAAAATCTGATTAATGAAAAGCCACTTACAACACAGCCCACCCATCACCCAGTCAATGTCCCCAGGGCGCTGCCCTACTGGTGTAATAGGAAATAATGGCATCTGGTGAACATTTAATTTATAGTCAGGATTTGGTTGAGACTAGAAGGCAACCAGGACAATGTTACTGGTCCTTGTAGATGAACAGAAACTCCTTACAAAGAGACGCATCGACCATACGCCAAAGTGTAGGGTAATAAGTGCTTTATTTTCCCGGTACAATGCTTAGATATCAATAAGACACAAAAGAAATTGAAGGTCATTCGTATTCTTTCCCGCTAACAAAAAGGTTCCGACCGTCGATATATACATGTTAAAATAAGGTTGTAGGCTTCACAATTACACTGTTTAACTGGGTAAGGCGTCTTTTAAATGCAATAAGGAAATTAACATCAGGAAACAATGGTTGTTATCAACCTTCACCTCATAATGCATCAGTTCTCCTTTACCTCTAGCATCTAGCATCAGGCCATCAAGCTAGTTCCTGAACAAAAGTTTACATTCCATTGGTTCACTCTGTAAGAATGGGAACAACTGGTTTCACAATCACAGTCCATTGAATTCTGGTGTCCTCTCCCCGCTTCACATGCGATGACTGTCTTCAGCGTATCTGTTGAGTTCCGTTACAGGGTAGTTCTTTGGTTTCAGATCATTACAACTGTCCCTTAGCACACTGTGAGCTATTTAAAAAGTTAGCTTTACTGTCTTCTAACTTTTCGTGTGAGGCTATATCGTGTTTTTCCATAAGGTTTTCAATCACTTACACTGGTTCCCCTTATAATGAAAGGCGTTTTCATAGCGCGTTGGCTTTCGGTGTAGGCTGCCAACACGACAACCAGGACTCAGCTTGCGACGTAGCTATCTTCAAGAGCTGACAAGCAATCTTTCTGTGCACTGGTCTACATCAAGAGTTAAACACAGGAAAACCTGAACGTGGATTTCCAACGTCTCTGGGTGTTTTTCCCTTCATTGGCAAAAGTATCACTGTACAGGAAGGAATCGGTCCTTTCTTCCCTTGTGCCTGTTCTGGGTTTAGCATAGGATACTTACTTGGGGCTAGGAGAAGTTTTAGCGGAATGTTCATCAGGCAAGCGCTGCTTCTTTGGGTTTGACTTGGCTTTTGGACTCCATTCCTAAGTACCTTTGGACCATCTCTGGCCTTGTGTCCCTTTGAGAATACCATCTTTTGGATTCTGTCCTCACTTGAGTTTGGCTGTGCACATGGAAGCCTTCCTCGGTTCCAGGCTCTTCCTCTTCACTGGTCCTGCATGTCCGTTCCTTCGCATGACCTCTCTCCTTACATCTCTTGCCACTTTTCCCAGCACATTGCTCTTAGCCCTTCAATCCGCTGTTTTTCTTCTGTCCCTCTAGCCTCCTATCTCACTGATCATCTTGGTTTCCTTTATAAAAGGGCTTTCTGGTTTGCCCGTTCTGAAAATTTGAGGACAGGTGACGACTGCTTGTTATTAATGTGATCAATGCAGAGCAACGTTGCTATCAGATGTACTGTGTAGTATGTTCATGGGAAGAAAGAAGGCGCCCGTCATGGCTGGAGCTGCGCTGTGATGTGCCTTGCGTCCCCGCTGGCAACAATTTTCTGGAGTGTCCGCTGAAAAAGTCATCCGAGTTTGCTTGTTTCAACACTGTTATTTCATCTCTAATAACTCCATTGCTCTATGACAAGCAAACCAGTAGGAGGATATCAACGCAAGCGACCTTGATGTATTTCTTCTATGACCAGTTTAGTAATTGAGAGAGGGAATATATAAAATGAGAAAAAATTAATGCCATGGGTACCCATGAATTCATAACGGCTAAGTGATTGGATTGTGGCTAGGGAGCGTGGAAAAGTCTGGAAATCAGCCGCAGGTGAAGCTAACCGGCTACTAACAAAATTAAACTGAGAACGGTCCCTTAAAATATGAATATTTGTTGAAAATCTGAATTGGGCAAAATATTTTCAAATTTTCGGGTCCTTGGCAGCATAAAGAATACAAAACTGCCAAGTCATCAAAGATAATCCTGTATGTGCCGAGGCCCCCACCAACCAAAACCATACAGTTGGGCCTACACCAAAGCCCACAATACTGAAAGAGGCTCAGAGTCAGGGCCAGTAAAGTTATAGGTGTTTCTTTAATAGCTCCTTGGAGACAAGAGAAGTTCTACAGGACTGTGAGAAGGGCAGGATGTTAATACCCAATCTTCAGCAAAAGGTAATGACGGAAGAAGTGACAGAACTTGCAGGCCAAGTAAGCCTTCCTTGGAGGCAGGAAAAGTAATGGGGTGCTTCCTGAAGAGCGTTGATAAGATCGACTTCGTCCTCAAAAACCGAACAGGGTTTAAATGGGATCCGAGGGCAAACAGTGGTTTGACGAAAGGACCATCTTGCCAAACCAATCTGATTTGGAGTTCGTTGATTTGGGTGACCAGCAATAAGCTAGATCAAGGGTCAATGCGATGGATGCTGATCTACCTAGATTTCAGCAAAGCCTTTGATACTGTTCCTCATAGGAGCCTTTATCACTAAACTCAACAAGCTTGAGGATGGGTCCCAATGTGGTGCGAACTGGATCACGATATCGGATTGACTGTTAGCACAACAGAAGATGTATGGTAAACGGAACTCACATCGGACGGTGAAAGTAAGGTGATTAGGTGGGTGTGCCCTAAGGTTCGGAAATCCCGGGGACCGTTACTGTTTCAAGGTATTTGTTGAAGTGATATTGCTGAACGGATTGAATGGAAAAGTCTGTCTTTTTGCAGATGACAAAAAAATTTGCGAACAGAGTGTACTCCCCTGAGGGCGTGGATAACATGCGGAAAGATCTACAAAAGTTGCAAGGATGGGCTAATGCTCGGCAGTTAAGATTTTTAATGTAAAGACCGTGCCGTGTCGGGCACGTTTGACGAAGCAGACATCCAAGGGCATTGTATGCAATAGGAGGGGGCGAGAGATTGGTGTTCGCATGAAACAGGAGTAGGACACTCGGAGTGATTTCTGATGATATCCAGGTGGAGAAACAGTGTGACAAGGCAGTGCCACAAGCCAGAGGATTCTGGGTTGCATACAAAGAAGAATTACCAGCAGAAAGGAAGAGGTACTAATGCCACTGTACAAGTTGTAGGTGAGACCTCAGTTGGAATATTGTGTTCAGTTTTGGTGAACATATCTCGCAAAGGAGATAAAAAGAGTGGAAACGGTTCAGAGGAAAGCAACCAAAATGATTTGGATCCTGCATCAGAAGACTTATGAGAAGAGACTTGAAGACCTAATATGTACACCTCTGGAGGAGAGGAGGAACAGGGGAGATATAATTCAGACCTTTAAATACTTAACGAGTATTAATGAAGAAACAAACCTCTTTCAAAGATGGGGAAGCTGTAAAACTAGAGGCATAACATGAAGCTGCCAGGGGGTGAACTGAAAGGCAATGTCAGGAAATACTTTTTCACTGAAAGGGTGGTGGATTCTTGGAATTCCCTCCAGATGGAAGTGGTGGGGGCAATACATGTGACAGATACACTATATCAACAGGCTCACCTTTATCTACCTGTTTATTCATACTTTCAAAAAATATAACAGATTATTTATACAAGACTTTCCTTGGCTAAATTAATGTTGGCTTTCTCCCATTAAACTATGACTATCTATATGTTCCATATTTTCATTCTTTATAATGATTTCATCCTTTTTGCCTGGTACTCACTCAGGCTCACTGGTCTGTAGTTTCCCGGATCACCCCTGGAACACTTTTTAAAAATTGGCAACACATTGACCAGTCTCCAATCTTCAGGTACTATAGATTGTTTTAATGATAGTTTCATAGATTAGTAATAATTGGTCTTCAATCTTATCTTTCAGTTCTTTCAACAACCTTTGATGCATACCATCCGGTCCAGGTGATTTGCTAGTTGTTATCAAATAATTGTAACACATATTCCAAGTTTATTGAGTATTTCTTTCAGTCTTCTGATACATTACCATTAATACCATTTTATGCATGGGTAACTTTCCTACATCTTTTTCAGTAACCACCAAAGCAAAGAATTCATTCAGTCTCTCCACTATGACCTTGTCCTTGCTTAACACCCCTTTTATCCCTGTATCATCTAATGATCCAACTGACTCTCTCACAGGTTTTTTGCTATGAAGGTATTTGAAAAAGTTTTCTCTCTCTTTGCCTGCCTTATCATTGCCTTGCATCTATTGCCAGTGCTATGTTGTTTCCTGTTTTTGTCATTTGGCTACTTTTTCCATTTCCTGTAAGATGATTTTTTTTTTGGCTACAACAGCCTTCCTGACCTCACCTTTAAACCATGCTGGTAGTTTTCTGCCCTTCCTTCCACTTTCTTGAAGCGTGGAATATATCTGGTCTGGGCTCCAAGATAATATGTTTAACCCTGGAATTACCGAGATTTTTTGCACACACTGAATACCGTTGGGGTCATAAATGATCCCATGACAAATTTTCATTGTTAACCCTGAAAATTTTAAACTAAACAGACAAAATATTATTCCGAATTAATTATTTATTATATGAAGGTTAAATGTTTTGAAATTTAATGATTTATCATAAAATTACATGAAGAAGAGTTTGCCATGAAAGCAGTTTTTGCATTCACTTGATGAACACAGTAAAGTACTACAGCCATTTGCATGAGACACAGACAATTTCTGAATGTTCTTTGCAACATTGCGCTTGCAGGAGGTGCAAAGTATGTTGCTTTTCTTGTCTTTTTCTCTGGAACAGCAATGACAACCTTGCCCTTTTCTTTGGGATCCCGACATTGCAAACAGCATCAGTGGCTTCTTCAATGCTGGAGAAGTCTCGCTGCAGTTACTCTGAAGCAGCTGCTTTCCTAATTCCAAGAGGAATAGACGATGTCTGTGCTTTGACTTGGACTGCCATTCTGGATTTAGTGACATCCAAACAATGAAGGCGTTCAAAGCACTGATGTCCAACATGTTGTAGAAGATTGTCACTGGCCAGCGTCTTGTCATTCGTTTTGTGGTATACGTGCGGCAACTTTTGATCTGCCGTATCTACTCCACCTTTCCTAGAATTATAGGCCAAGATCATGCATGATTTTTTTGTCTGGAAGTGTGTTATCTACTTCTTCTTGATCATGCAAACTGCTCAGAAGAACAACCACTTTTCCTTTCTTCGGGCAATAGGAAACCAGAGTGGCATCATCGCGAAAGGCAAACAGTGAAGTGAATACCTCTCGGCCCTTTGCTGTTACAAATTCTGGAGGTCATTCTTTACTGTTCTTTAGAATTGTTTCCAAAAGTGTCTTTGTTTTTCTAGCAAGTTCCGTGACAGGGATAAACTGCAGAAGAAATTGTGTCAACAGTAACTTTTCTGCCAGATCGCGTCAATCCTTCATTGAGTTGCAGCACAACCCTTTCACCCTGATTCTGTTCCCTGTTTTGGTCCGAGTTCCCTTCCTGTATATACTTGAAGACGCAGAACATATGACGTTGCACTGTCATACAACATCCATAGCTTTATGGCATGTTTCCCAGGTTTGCTGGGAATATATTGTCTGAACGGAACACGGCTACGAAATGTAAGCAGTTGCTCATCCACGGTAACATTTTCACCAGGAACAAAAGCGTCACTTAGAGTTGCTTCCCAGGTATCAACAACGTTTCTTGATTGGAGCAAGCTTATCCACGCCTCATTGTTCACGTCTGTTGGTTGCATCATCAAATCTGAGAGCACAAGAAATTTGCTAGAAATGGTTACGAGCCATATTTTTGCCGAAAACAGAAGACCATCTTCAAGGTTCCACAACTGAACTATGTATTCATTTTGTGACTTGTACACGCCTGAGAGGATCAGAAGTCCAAGAAAACGGTGAAATTCTCCATCTGTCAAATCTTTCCAGGTATCGTCATAAATGTGTCTTCCTTGTTTGCTCGTCTACAATCATGATTTCATTCAATAAGTTCTTCCTCATGAACACGAGGAATTCTGCGAGAGTGCCATCAACATTTCGTACAGCCACCTTTTAGGACCTTGTTGTACGGGCATGACATTAGCTCTGGTGTATCTTCCGCCAGCTTGCTTTATAGGTTTCCTGTTCCATGATGTGGCATCCTTAGATACATAGGCTTCATGGCAACATTTTTGCTTATAGTTGATGACCTCTTAGCTCCACTACGACCACAACTAAGATTCCTCACAGATGATACTGACACCGAGGACTCCTGCCTTCTTTCCCATCCAGCACAGCCTCGACCTTTGCCTCGACCTTTACCTTGACTCTTTGCTGCAGGCGATGTTACCCGTGGCCGGTCAACATCAGTCTCACATTCACTTGGCGACCAACTGCTGTCGCCATCTGAACTTGACTGTCATCATCAGATTTATCACCCGCACATGGCTGATATGCTTCTTCGCTTGCTGAATATGCTGCATCATCAGACGACTCAGAGCCGTCACTGTCAGCATCTCGTTGCAAATATTTCTCTTACTTGGGCAGCTGAATACTTTCGTTTTGACATCATAAACAATAACCTAAATAATAACAAAAATAAAGTTGAATAAAACGCAAAGCTGTTTTACTATAGGTGTCCAATAATCATGAGAACGAGCGGAAAGCCTTTAGCTTTCATCGGACATAATGAGAGAATGTATGATATCAATTACAGAAAATGTGTAAATATCATAAATAAGAGTACAAAAATAAATAATTAATGATAAATACCTTTGTCAGATCAAAAAATTCACACAACTGCAAATTATATCACGATCCAAACCGGATGTAAGCAACTGGGGTCAAAAATGACCCCACTGGTACTCTGTGCTGCAATTCATCACTAGCGTCACCTAGCGGATGAAAATTATTCCTCTCATGGCGCAATATAAGAGAATATTTGACATGTGAAAAGTCATAAAAAGATTGCATTCTTGAACAACTAGTTTCCGAGATACGCGCTGTGAAACTTGCAATGGGGTCGCTTTTGACCCCATCGATACTCCCAGGGTTAAACAATGCCAATGCTTGATGTAAATTAGTTGCTCCTTTTAGTTTTTTCTTAATTATTTTCCTCATTTTATCATAGTCTCCCTTTTGAAAGTTAATAGGTAGTACTGTTGATTTCCTGCCGTTGTTCCTCCATTTATTAAATCAAATGCGATCCATGCTATGATCACTATTGCCAAGTGGCCCCAACACCCTTAACTCTTCTATCCTATAGGCACTCCTTGTTGCCTTGGGCAAGCCACTTAACCCTCTGCTGCCTCAGGTACACATAGATTGTGAGCCCTTTGGGGACAAGGGCATGTATCCAGAACTGTCTGTAGTGATTACATAATGTAAAACCACTTTGATTGAAGAATAAGGCGATATAGAAAAACTGGTTTAAATAAATAAATAATAAAAAACTCTTGCACCAGATCCTTGTGTTCCACTAAGGACTAGGTCCCAAAATGGCTTCCCCTCTTGTCGATTCATAAACTAGCTGCTCCAAGGAGACAGGTCATTTATTTCATCTAGAATCTTTATCTCCCTAGCATGTCCTGCAAGTGACACTGACCCAGTCGATACTGGGGTAATTGAAATCACCCATTACTGTGTTGAAACTTTTGTTAACTTCCCTGATTCTTTTAGCATTTCATCATGCTGTGTTCATTCGGAAAACCAGGTGGTCGGTAGTATACCCCCACTGCCATTGTCTTTCCCTTTTTACACAGAATTTCTATCCATAGAGATTCTACAGTATATTTTTGTTTCCAGCAGAACTGTAATCCTCAGTTCTGTCATGGTCTTTGTCTCCATGGTCCTCCTCTGTGAGAGCGCTCCGAGCATCCACCACCCAGTCTATGAAAAATATTCCCCAAAGTTCTTCCCAACTTGGCCTTCTTAGAATCTCATATTGCGGCCTGGCCCAATAGTTTCTGCAACTTCCTTTCCACTGAAAAAGATTTGCTTCTTCAACATTATTAATACCTTTTTAAGTATTTAAGTGTTTCTTTCATATCCTCCTCTCTGTCCTCTAGGGTACATATATTCATCCACAAGCCTCATCTCGCATGACTTCTGATGTTGGAAAGCTGACTGGCTGTGTGATCCCCAGGATGGGACTGGGAATCCCTGCTTCAGGGTATGGTTGACTGCATTGCATCTTTCATATATATCTCTCATTCTGTGGGTAGATTCTGTGACTTGTTATAACTTGATTCTGGATCGCACAGTGAAATACCTAGGACAATCTAGATAAGGAGAACTAGTTCTGACTGATGAACTAGGATTCAAATTGATAAACAAAGGCAGTTGATTTCCAAAACGGTCCAGACACTGCAGTCTTTTAGCAGAAAAATGGTCAAAAATTGTAAACAAATTGGGGCACATATTCCAGACTACTTATTTAGCTGCAGCCGTGTTGACCACACAACTCTTTTAGAAAAACTTTTGCCGGCTGTTGGTCCATATACATTTTGGCTGTAAATTTTACCTTGTGGCTTAGAGTGTTCTAGAGGGCAGCAAAATTCAGCCGCTATCCAAATAACTCTTACATCTAAGTCTTGCTGCAGTAATAATTCTGCACAGAGAAGTTATCCATATAAAATTAAATGCCTTTCAGCCAACTAATTTAAATGCACATTCCAGATGAATATACATATAACTTTACACTAAGGTCTTCAGCTGTCGCTGTTTACTATGTTACTGTTACTATGGGGTATAGTTAGTAGCTGGAATAATAGATAGCCCACACTATTTGTACTAGGCCCATTCCATATTCAAACATGTCCCTATATGTTTTGGGGTTAGCTGAACACTGCCTTACATTGCCTTTTACTGATCCATGTGAAAAGCAGTGATTGTACATAGAGCTTCCTCACAAGCTGAGGAGCGATTCTCTTTAGAAAAGACCTTTTTGAACATTTATGAGCATGTTTACTACAATGCGCTAAATTATTATATGGTAAGCCCCAACATAGACATGAGAGGTGGCGTAGACCAACTCTAACTGCTGGGGGTGTGCCTGCCATGTCCCTTTGTGATGCACCTCACTGAGCTAACTGGCCCAGCACATCTAACATGGGAGAAACTTACTGCCAGCCGTTGGAGGAGGTTAAGTGTACCCATTCTAATGGTCGCAATAGCGGTTAACATGTAGTAACAACGGCCATGCTAACACGTGAAGTGCCATGACCACGAACCCACACTCCGCTCCTAACCCGCCCCATCACTGTCCCTTCTGTGGTACATTTTTACTGCGGCGTTGCATTTAGCGCATGGAAAGCCTCGCACTAACCGTAGCGTGGTTTAGTGAACAAGTCCCTTAAACTGTTTATGCATACATTTATGAAGCATTGTTCACGGTGTAAAGCATGTTCTAAGTGGCTCTTGTAACACTTTGCACAGATCATATGCATAGGAAGTAGGCAAACCACAGATTAGATCAGGGGTGTAGTCCTGGGCACGCATGCAGTCTACGCATGTATTTTATAAAATATGCATGTACACTGTCACACCGCCCCCCTGGTGGCAATGGCGGGTCACAGCAGAAAGGTGGTGGACATGCAAAGTTTGTTTGTGGAGGAGTTTAGCTCAATTACAGGGCCCAGGTTTTTTATAGTCCTGGTAGCCTTCTGTGTAACTAAAAGCTCCCAAGATATCACAGTCCGAGGGTAGGGAAACAATAACGGCTTTTATTTCCCATGTTGCAAATAGGTTCAAATAGCACAGATTAACATCAACATAAAAGAATGTCCTTGCGCCAGGTTAAAAGAAAACATGAACTGAAGAAAACCTGTTAACTTCACAGTAATACCAACGGAATACAGAATCAGCTTTTACCCCCAGACCACCAATCTATTCCTTCCGCTAAGGACTCAATTCTTTCTGCCAGGCAATAGCTACACTCCATCGGGAAGTCCGAGGGATCTTCCGGGAATTCCACCTGCATTGGCTCTCAGTCTGGAATGTCTAGGTCCTCGCCTTCAGGCTTTTTGTATAATGCTTGTATGATGCCCCAATGTTCAGCATCTAAAAGTAAGCCTTTGCTTTGTACACTTTTCGCATGTGGACAGTCTCTCCTGCACCCTGTTCCTTCTCTAGAAAGTCTCCTGTTTGGGACAGGTTTGTATTTTGTATCACGAATGCATCTAGAAGGACAGCATTCTCCAGTGCCTTGCTCCTTCTGCTTCACAGCATTCGTAAAATGCATAGTCAGTAAAATATAATTACCTTTTCTCCTAAGGTTAGCACAGTGAGGTGAGGGCTGAGGCCTGTTCCTGCTGGGGCTTGGCTTCTCTGGCACCCAGGTAGGCCTCCGGTTCTCAGGTCGGCCTTCTGCTGGGGTTCAGCCTCAGTTGCCACCACAGCTTTCTTTCTCCCAGGGCCTTGAAAGTTGCCTTTCAAAATTCCTCTTTCACACCTCTTTCCTGGTTACTCCCTGTTGCGCCTTTCAACACTTGCTGGCCCTTGCCACCTCAGGCCTTGGCTCTCTGTACAGTCCTTCTCCTTCCAGGGTTAGCTTCCACACGGTATCTTTTCCCTCCTGGAACGTGTGTCCCTCTCCCCTTTTGTTATATCTAAAGCAATTTTCTCCACCTGGCTCTGCTGAGTCTGCTAGTCCGGTTTCCATCTGTTAGGACTCCTATTACTGGGTCCTCCTCTCCATCCAGGAAAGCTCTCCTTTCTCCTTCCAAAGATAGCTTCCTTTCCTGGATCTGGATCTCCATGCAAATCTGGAACTGGAACTCCTTGCACAACTCCCTGCCAGTCTGACTTTCTCCAGTCATCTGGACTTTTCAAAGGAATCCTTCCCTTTCGGGATTGGGAGCAGGCCGGTATTGCATCAATGGCCCTAGGGCGTGGTCCCTCACGCCTCCAGAGGTCCCGCTTGCTCCCCCTATCTGGCTCCTCGTGATGCTGCATGCCGTGTCTGCCTCTTTTTCTGAGTTTAAAACATTTTCTCTTCTGCCTGCAGAGGGTCCTGCAGGTGCCACAACACGTATAGATTACACACAGACATCTGGGGTAGAGCGCGAATGTACGTGTTTTTGGAGTACTGCATTGCGTACATGAACATATTTGTATGCACCTTCTTCAGGACAGGGTAAATTTCTGCGCTATTAAGTTTTACTATATAGGCAGGCCTTGAATAAAGGGTTCTTTATTTTAGGAGCCAGAGGCTGAGAGCTCCTCCAACCCCTTTATCTCCATCAAAGTTGAAGAATAGGGGGGGGGGGGGGGAAGGGAGAGATCCTCTCTAAGGTAATAGCATAGCTCCTTTACAGTCTGATTTACTACGATTGTCTTCCTACTTCCATATCTAAGTGGAAATCAGGCCCTTAATGCACTGCTCCAGGACACAAACAGCAGCCCCCTCCCCACCCAGACTCTCTCCCCCCCCTCACCCCTCCTACCCTGGTCTTAACCGTATTCTCTCTGTCCATGGGGAGAAGCATGGCCAGCAGGAAAAAGGAGGTGATAGTGCCTCTGTATAAATCCCTGGTGAGACCATCATTTGGAGTATCGTCTGCAATTCTGGAGACCGCACGCTTAAAAAGGATATAAAGAGGCTGGAATCGGTGCAGAGGGTGGCTACTAAATGGTCAGTGGTCTTAATTATAAACCATATGGGACAGATTTTAAAGATCTCAATATGTATATTTAGAGCAGGGGTCACCAACCTCCAAGGGCCGTGGGCCGCACAGCGGACTACCGGCAGACTCGCGGGCCGCACCCCCCCTCCCCCCTCTCCCCCCCCTCACGAAAAAAAAAACTGCTCATACCTGTACTTTTATTTTTCCATGTCAGCTCCCTCACTTCTTCTGCAGCCGCGGCTCCCTGCCTCTTAGGGCACCGCTGCTGTGCTTGTAAAATCATCGCGTGAGCCCTTCCTGTCTTGACGGGCTCCGTGCAGCATTGTCCCCGCCTCTAAAGGCTTGGATGTATAAGTTTATATGCAAAGAAATATAAAGTTAAAAAAAGAACTACGGAAGTCAGTAAAAAGCAGTTATTGGAAAGAATATTTTCAGATGACATTACTGTTCATAAAGAACTGTGGGTTATGAGTGTGTGTCCCCTGCGTCCTTGTTTGCCATGTGATAATTAAAGTTACCATGGAAAACTTCTAAAGACATGTCCTTTACTGAGCTCTTTCCGTAGTGGCTGGAAAATATTTTAATGGATGGATTAATGTTATCCTTATCTGTGTCTTTTATCGAAGTCTGTTGCTTTAGCTTAACCTGGAAGCCACAGACTGGTTTCTTGCCGGCACTGCAGCAGCTAGTAAAATGTTCCAGGAAAATTCAGTGTCAAATTCAGTATATCTTGGTCAGCATATTGAGTTGTACTCAAAGTACCAATAGGGAAACATCCTTCGGCATTGCTTTACATTACCCTGTAAAATTAAACAGATAACAACGCGGCCGGATTTCTCATGCTTTGGGTATTGTTGGGATGTAGCTGGCAGTGTCTCTTCAGGCTGTCCTTTATTCGTCCGTGTAAGAAAATGGAGCCCTGGTCCCCCTCATCTTTACAATCATAACTGCAAACCCGTCGCACAGCCACAAAAACACACTACGATCGATAACGCATATTCAATCAAAAACATGCCAAGCTGAGCTAGTGTGAAGACGCATGGCTCCCTAATCAGACAAGCAGATGCATTCTGGCGGACACCACATCGGGCTATTTTAAGAAGAATGTAGCAGAGGCATACAGGCACACCAACCACTACAGTCCCCAGGAATAATCTGGCCGTTTAATGGTCTACTTACATAGAACAGGCGACTTCTCTTCAGAGCTACCACATGAAATGTTTGGCTCTCTTGGCTTGCTTGTTTGATTTCGTGGAAAGGCTTCTTGTAGTTAGAGTGTTGTGGTAGGTTGGGCATTAGTGAAGGTCCTCACATGGATTGACTCGGTTTATGTGTGATTGGGCTGATTTGCGCGTGCATGGACAACTGGTGACTTCCCTTACTGCCTTGCGTGAGAAAATGGGAGTACTTGCATGGTTCCCCCTTTTTGCTGCTACTATTTACTATCTGTTTGCAGCCCTTGGGGCACTGGGGAGAATACGATCTTTGGGTTTGCTCTTTTATTGCATATGTACTACTACTACCGAATATTTGTATAGCGCTACATCCTACCCAGATGCTGCACAGACACCAAGTATGAAGATGGTTGTCCTGTTCAAAGCCTTATAATTTAGTCAGATGAAACAATACAGTAGCTGTAGCCGCACATGCTACATTCTAGGTGGGGAATGGTAAAGAAACCACAAGTGGAGATCAGGTGAGTCAACATCGTGAGGCGAGCAAGCGCCGAGCGTGAGTTTCTCAGCCTGGAATTTGAAATATGTCAACACAGAAGGTCCGTGGAACATGGATACAAGACTTCAGATGATATCTGCTGATTGTGTCCGCGCTCTGGATGGTGACACAGGAGCAGGTGTGCTCGGTCCATCCTAACAACGCACGGCATCGGTGCATGCCTGGGATTGCGATAGCGGCCTGGGTAGCTTAAATGCAGGACAAAACCGCCTGTGCGGTTTGGAGTGGATGAAGTGTCGCCAACGAAGCCAATAAGCCTACTGAGATAATAGGGAGTTATGTTTTCCCGAAAATGGCAGGAAGGGAATTTGCCACGTCATTGAGGATGGGATATTGGAGGCAGAGAGGATGTGGGTGACACACAGGTAGCTCTGGGTAAGTTTTATATGGCCTGGTTTTAGAAGTTACAGCTGTGTTCGTCAGCTGTAGGCCCTTGTTGTTAAGGGAAGTGTCAGCATTTATGGCTGGTGATGTCAGGCCTCTGGTATCAAGTATGCTAGAATTACTGCAAATTCCCTTTATATTTGGGCCTACATAACCTATCTTTGTTAAGATTGCAAGTTGTCCAGAATGCGGTAGCGCAGGTGTTGTTGCGCCCCACATAAGAATAAAGGGTGGTGGCTCATTTCTATTCCAATTGCAAATTTGGCTCCCATAATCAGGAATATTGCATTTTTTAACGCTTTTGGGCAGTGCCTTCTGGGTCCTTCATGGAGAGCAATACTCCCGTTAGATCTGCTGGGTTTTGCTGAGATGGGGTATGAGCCTGTGAGAGCACTTTGGGGTCCTCGCATGATGCGGTTTACGTGTAGGTTTCCCAGTGTGGAAGTCTTGTTCAGAAGGTTTATTGGATGTTCTCAGGGGTCTTTGTAGGTGTGGTGGAGGCCAAGTTATGAGATGCTGTTAACCCGCAGAGTTGCAATGCCACTGGGTAATCTGCTAAGAGGGAATTTGTTTGTAGACTGCTGTTGTTGTGGTGTGTGGACTCATGATGTGGATGGGTGAGGGTTGGGGAAGAACATATTCTGAATATCATTCTTTAAGCTTGTCCACGCGTCTGAAAATGATTGACTTTGGTGATTCTGCAAATACATAAATACATCATACTGAGCCTGTGCAAGTCAAACATGTGGAAACCACCAGCGTCCATGCAGTAAATAGAATCAAGGAATATTCAGTGGCATTATCCAAGGATTGACCTAGCGCATGAATATCCAGATTTACAGTCCGAATTTCTGTATCTAATTTGAACATAGCATCGATAGTTCGCAACATTATTTTATTCTGATAGCCAATCCAGATACAACCAGGACCAGTTTTTTGTGGTGCTCTCCAGGACCGAGTGCAGAAGTCATTCCTCACATAATGGGTGTCCAATCGGCGCTGATGAAGCCCCAGCGAGGCATTTCCCCGCAGAGCTTTCCGATGAAAGCCGTTGGGAATGCAGGCATGCATGGTGCTGAGCGTATCCCTACCCGCCTAACAGGTGGCATATCTTACCTCAGTCCTCTATTTTTTTCCGGGAAACCCACACATTAACGTGTCTCAAAACTTTTATCACGGGAAGACCGGATTTAAAAAAAGTAAATTTTTTCGGCGATTTTCAACCTATTTTGTCTACGGATTCGAAGGCGCCGTATCCCCTTCCCTCCGAGTTCGGTACAACCGGTATCGGGCCCGAGTCCATTCTTTGTTCGGGGTTTGTGGACCCTTTGTGGCTGGCGTTCGCGCCCTTTTTTCTATTTTTTTCCCTGGAAGGCCGGTCCCGTTGACCTCGCGGGGATCTCTTTTGTCCCCGAGTGGGCTTTCCGCGGTTTTATTAAAAGGTATAAGAAATGTGATTGTCTCCTCAGACACCGACACACGACGACTGCTGCCTTCGTTACCTCGGCCCCGACCACGACCCTAAAATCCGGCGGGGCATGTGGAAAGATGTCTTCTAAGGCGCTCCCGAAGTCGACCAGCCAGCAAAAAGAACAGCTTTTTCTCGTACTCAGCCTCCGCCAGGAGCCCGGACCTCGTCTGAGGCCAAGGGTCTACCTCTCGTGATTCGGATCCCGAGCGCCGTCGAAGCTCCTCGGACAGGGGGTCCCCCGACCGGGAACGCAAGAGGAAGAAGCGGCTCGCGAGGGCGTCGTCGTCGGAGGTCCCTGGCTCCTCGAGGGCCAGGTCTAAGACCCCCGACCGTCGCCCCGGGCCCGTGGAACACGAGAAGCCTGCAAAAGTTCCTCGCGTGGAGCCGGAGTCTGCTGGACACGTAAGCCCGTAGTCCTCGAGGACTCTCCTCCCAGGGAGCCGACGCCAGGGCCCGAGTCGGTGACTGCTGCGTCTCCCGAGCTGAGTCTCAGGATGACAGCCTTGGAGAGCAGATGTCTGCCTTCATGGAGCAGCAGCGGGCACTGATGGCCAGCCTGTCTGGCGCATCTGCCCCGACCACCGGGACATCGACTTCGAAGTCGACCCCGGAGACCGAGCCGATACTCGAGTCCATCGTGGCTCGGAGTCGACCTCGGTCGCGGTCTCCCTTGACCTCCCGTTCGGGACCGAGGGTGTTGACGCCGGTGCCTCCGGCGTCGGGGCGGGTGCTCCAGGGCCCCGCAGGGTCGGACCCTGACTCCTCCTCGGACGAGTTAGCTTGGGAGACGTAGGACGAGGAGTCTCCTGATACCTTCAAGACTCGGTGCATCTCGTCGGACTCACCGCAGTCTGAGCCCCGGAGTAGGTCCCCCCGGAGGATACTCGGTTCTCTGAGTTCGTCCGGGATATGGCCACTGCCTTGGCTGTTCCGGCGGACCCCGAGGAGGAGCCTCGAGCTGAAGAGCTCGAGGCCCTACAGTATGACTCTCCTCCGAAGGAGGCCTTTACTGTCCCGGTTCCTCCGATGCTGGAACGGCTCCTCTTCCGTATGTGGGAGGCACCGGCCTCGGCGCCGGTTCTCAGCAAGCGAGTCGATTCGATCTATCGACTCCGGAAAGAGCCCTGGTTTTCAGAAGGCACAGCTACCACACCAGTCTATGGTTGTGGAATCGGCCATGCATCGTCTGAAGAGCCAGAAGATGCACGCCGCGGTGCCCCCTGGCAGGGAGGCCCGGTACCTCGTTGGCGTCGGTAGAAAGTGCTTCCAGGGCTCGATGCTTGCTTGCCGTGTCCAGTCTACCAGCTGTACATGGGCATGTACTTGCGGGATCTGGCCAAGGAGTTGGCCGGGTTCTCTGCTGGTCTCTCCGGGGAACCCTTGCAGAGATTTAAGTCCTTGTCCTCGGGGATTCGGGACTGCTCGAAGTTCATGTCCGCGCCGCCTACGATGGCTTCGAGGCTTCGGCCCGAGTTGCGGCAGCCGGCATCGCGGCTCGACGCCAGGCATGGCTGCAGTCATCGGACCTCGAGCCATGGGTTCAGGACAAGTTGGTCGATGTCCCTTGCCGAGGTGAAAACCTTTTTGGCAAGCCCATGACCGAGAAGGCCGCTCAGCTCGAAACTGAGCACCTCACACGGACAAGGCTGTCGAGGAAGACCTCTGCCCCTTCTCATAAAAAGAAGGGCTCGGGCAAAAAGCCCTTTTACCCGAGGAAGGGCACTGCTACAAACAGTACCCGCAATATCAGGCTGCCCAAGATGCCCCCCAGGGTCAGCAAGCCAAGGGCCAGGGTAATGGGCCCCGTAGGCAGAGGAC
>JAWIIG010000145.1:0-69252 GCA_033557465.1 Ichthyophis bannanicus
TTTGAAGAATTCTGAAATAACCCTTTCATTAGACTGAATTATCTTCTCTGCAACACCATGAACACAAACTGGAAACTACAGAAGGTTCTGAAGCTTCCTCTTTAGATTTCCTAAGAATAGCCAGTACAGATGCCCACAGGAAATCATTGAATGTCAGATTTCCAAGACCCACGTTTTAAAATGAATTCCGATGCCCAAATTGTTGTCTGCTACTTTTTTCCCATCCCCTAGGAAAAAAAACATTAACTACATCTGCTTTTATTCTATTCTGTTTTTAAAGATATGGTAGCTGAATTAAGTTTTATTTAATAGATTTTAGTATTGCATTGAATCTATTCGATGGCATGCTCCACTAAAAAGCCAGACGCTAGACTATTGGAAGTTACTCTAAAAAATTAATCGTGATATTCTAAATAGCCTTGGTTTGATTACTTCATAGCACTCTGGTCTTGCTGATGTGCAGATTGCAATGGTACTGTGGTAGTCATGGTTCCCTCACAACCTCAGACTCCAAAAAACACATCTCCCTCCATGGCCCTATAAGGGCATAAGTTTTGGCAATTGCAGCCCTGTTACCAAGAAATAGGGGGGGGTGAAGAAGGGGAGACATACACACATATAAATCAGCACAGTTTAATAAGCCAATAGAAACGAGAGAACCAGAGGCTAAAAATACAGTCCAGGGCTCAGCAAATCTTGGGAGTCGGGTCACCATGGCAAAACTATAAATTGCACCCGGGGCCCGGGATTTGATTGCCCCACCCCCCCCCTTTTACCGCGATTGGCTCGGCATGTACTTCAAGCCAAGCGGTGAAGGAAGCTCGCTATCCTCACTGCGTGATCTTGATGTACACTTGAAACAGCAAGATTCGCAAATCTCCTGCAGGTTAGGTGGTCTGAACAAAGTGATGTACTGTTTCAAGTCTCCGTAAGATCAGCAAACCGTGAGATTAGCACGATTCCCTTAACACAACAGCTCAAACTAGTGCAGGAGCCGATCGCGGTGAAAGAGTAACAACACGTAAGACATTGGGTGATGGGATGGGGGGGGTCAAGTTGACGAGAACACCGGGATCAGGGTGATGGTTGGGGCCGGGGCCAAGAGAGAGATAGAAAGAGACACTGATGGATGGCTGGGGGGCTATGAGACAAACAGGCTGAATTCAATGGGGCCGCTTACCGACTGCGTAGTAAACAAGCCCCTAAAGAGCCACTGGGTGATGCCTGAGGAGGGGCCTATGAAAGGGTTTTTTTTCTTAGTGTATTACCAGGGCATGGTGATATGCAAAGCAAGAAAGAAAGTTGTCTCGGTGCAGCTATAAACAGTCACCCCTATGCTGCTAACATACTCCTTGGGGGTGATGGAAGGGGGAGCCTTATTACTAATGCCTTCTGTTGGCACTGTGTAATTGCACCGTTAAGGGCTTAATTTATTAAGTTTTTTTTCCCATTGAACATGGGGAGACAGTAAATCAGGACCCTTACAAACCAGAGCTGCAATGCACCTTTTGGGGGGTGGAGAACAGGACACTGTAACAGAGGTCTTGGGTGCCGGTTCCCTAACCAGTTAAGCTGGCTCATAGATTCCAAGAGACTTAGTTCAAGGCCTGATTATACGCTAGGTTGGGAATCTTGGATGCAATTTTATTTCAACTTGTTCACATTTTGATTTTACAGTGTTTTCTAATAACATGTAAAAAATGAACAGCTTAGGATTCTTCGGGAATGTTAAACTTATGTTCCCTGGTCTTAGGTCAATTTTTCTTTTCCACATAGACTTAAGAGTGGAGGTAGGACTCTAAGTTTGAAGGTTATAAAAGGGTCAAACCAGGAGGTCAATTTATTTTTAAAAGAGTATTGGGTCAGTGCTCCACCTTCCTCTCTACTGCACCGGGGGAAAAGGAAAGCACCTTCAGAAAAATCTTTGGCTCAGTGGGACTTGGCCAGAAAATCACCAATACAGAAGACAGACATGGATGTAACTAGGGAGTATGTAGCTGTAGGCGTGCAGGAGGAATATGTGATCATGTGCCGTGAGTACACAATAGTAGGTGTATTACTCGACCAGGTGAGTGGGAATGCGTTACTGATAGAGAGGACCCAACATGTGACTGGAGAAATGTAAAGCAGTAAAGTGAAAAAAAAAAGACAGACAAGGGGGAATAGGGCATTTAAGGGGTAAATGAAAGAAGAAGGGACTGGTGACCAATTAGTAGTAAAGAGCATGCATGTACAACCTGGATGCACAGATGTAATGTGAGGACAGATTTCCAAAGGCAAACAAGTAAATCTACAATCCAAGCCAGAGAGCATAACTGGGTCCCTGCATGCGCAGGGTTCAAAAGCCACCAGGGTGGTGCTGCATGTAACTAAGGTCGCATAAGCATCGATATCAAGGTAGCGGAGAGAATGAAGAACAGGTGGGCACTGTGAGAAGTACATGACAATTTACTAAGGGAAGTAGCTGAAAAACATGTAAGATTTACATTACATTATTTGAAATTATGTATATCCTGCCAATTTTAATAATCTTGTATATTCCATCGACTCACCTCTACCCCTGTGGTATTCGTGGCCAGTTCTTGAGAGCCAAAATATGGGTCAGGTTTCAGGAAATACACTACTTGTTTTTAAGTGATATTGAGTTGGTGTTGATCTCATGGCGACCCTCTGGATAGGTTGTCCTAAACTGGCATTTGGTCGTCAGTCAGGCAGATCAATGTAAACAGAGTGGCACCCCAAGCTGCTGATATTTTAACAATCCATCTTATTGATGAAAAATCACTCTTTTGCATTGACCTTATACCATGCGACGCATGATGTCTTCTCTAACAATCTATCTCTTGGCATGATCTGCTTATCCATGGGAATAAGGTGCAGGGGAATGTTCTCTGCTTTTTGGGCTCCTGCCATGGAATGACCAGCCACTAAAGGTATTTGATTCCCTAGGTCAGATGGTTCTCAACCCAGTCTCATGCATATTCATTATGGATATCCTGAAAACCGCAATGGCCTGGGTGTGGACCAGAGGACTGGGCTGAGAACACCACTGCCCTAGGTGAACCTTGAAGAAGACACAAGGAGCAGGAGACGTTGGATGAACCGTTGAGTCTTTATTTGATAGGGACCCCAACGCGTTTCGGCAACGCCTTCCTCAGGGGGATTACAACTTGAAAAAACATTTTAAAACAAAATAAGAACAATTAAAACGACAGATAAAAACAAATAAAAACAATAGGCATGATGTTAAATATATATGCAAAACTCAAAAATTAATAACCACATAAAAATGCTCTGTGGATAGTACAACAGTTAAAATAACACAGACAAACGTAGCGATGAATGACAAAACATAAATGAATTAAGATATAAATGATAGTTAAAAGATACTAATCATCACTATATTTGCCCCAATGTAGCTTAAAAAACGGAAAAAACAAAGTGAGAAACAAAGATAATTATATAAATATAATAGTAACAGATAAATAAATATATACTAACATGTCTAAAACATGAGCAAATAACATAGAAATAATGCACCATATAAACTCCATGACGGTTAAGGAGAATAATGTGTGACAAATAGAGGAATTATATTGTATGAAGTGGAATAGACCAAAATTGTATACTAGTGTATAATTAAATAACTTATCAAATTCCCCACTGGTAGAATTTAGATTTATATTTGGTCACCATCACATATAAATAAATCGTGGTGGGGGGAGAGGAAGGAGAAGGGGGAACGGAGGGGGGGGGGGGGGGTGGGGGGGGGGAGAGGGCGAGGGGGAGGGGGAGGGGAGGGGGGGAGGGGAGGGGGGGGGGGAAAGAGGGAGAAGGGGGGGGGGAAAGAGGAGAAGGGGGGGGGGAGGGGGGAGGGGGGAGGGGGGGAGGGGAGAGAGAAAGGAAGGGGGGAAAGGGGGGGGGGAAGGAAGGGAAGGGGAGAAAGAGAGAAAATTGTATAAAGACCAGAATTTATGAAAATAAACAAAAGCAGGAGCAAGGACTCATAGCAGCGTTCAGCATGGGCATCTAGTGAATGAGACCGGCGAATTTAAACAACGAACCCATAATGTTTTTGGAAAATGATAAGGAAGTACTACAATATAAACGGTCCATAAGTATTACCTCCCCTTTTATGTGAAAAACTTTCATGATTGTACATAAGTAAATGAATGAATATGTTTAATTTGAAAGACCGTTCAAAGGCTCAACCACGGGAATGTGTATTGTAGAGGTCTATCTCTCGTTTCTTGTGTGTGCGAGTCGGTAAGAACGATCGCGTTTGTTCTACAACTATATTATAAAGACACAACATATGTGTAAGGATAATCGGAGTAGAAAGGAAGATTATGTGAAATTCAATAGAGAACTTCATGGTACACTCACAAAACCGGCCACTCAAAGTAACGTGAAGTGCAAGTCACAGGAACTCTTCATGCGGGACGCATAAGCATTGAAAGAAAAACATTCAACCGGGCTAACTTAAGAACGCTTGCTTTTGGCGCCAAAGTAAAGTTCACCTGCGGTTTGGAAACAGACCGTGACAGAAACGAAATGTAATTGTCGGAAGAGAACTTTGCCTCCAACCGGTGGATCGATTTATTAAACGATCTTTAAATGTGTATTCCGAGTAAGAAGAATAAATTAAATAGAACCATACTATAAAGTCTCAATCAATATTAAATAAGTTAAATTGATATTTTACAACATCCTCTCAATAAGGTGCAGACCTTTGAGACCCCATACTTTATAGCACTACATCATGGCTAACAATTGGAGAAGGAAATGTAAAAAATTTAATAAACATTAAATAATTAAAACTTTAGCAAAATATCGTACACAGTGAAAATAGAAAAATGTTACAATGGAAAATTTAGCCGCATATTATAAAGGTTAAACGAGAAGGGGGTGGGGGGGGGGGAAGAAGAAGGGGGGGGGGGGGGGGGGAGGGAAGGGGGGGGGGAGCGGGAGGAGGGAGGGGAGGGGAGAAGGAAGGGGAGGGGGGGAAGGGAAGGGCGGGAGGGGGAAAGAAATGACTTTTTTTAAAAATAATATAGAGCAGTACAGAAGCATGAGCACTAGACTCTAGCCACCGATTCGTCATATTCATCTATTGATAGAGACCGGCAGATTGACACCGAAAGAATCATGTTTTAAAATTATGAGAATAAGAAGATACTAATTATAATACGTGTGACCTCCCCTTGTTATCTGAGAACTTCATGATTATACGTGAACAATTAAATGAAGACGTTTAAGTTTGAATGAAATAAAAAAAGTAAAAAATTAAATAGAAAACCATATTATGAAGTTACATAGCACTAAAAACATGTGTAAAATGGAACAGTAAATTGTAAAACATTATTAATAAATAAACAGTAATTATTAAAAACCTAGGCAAATTAATAATGTTGAGATTAGATCGAATTCCCAATCTTAACCTTCGATTTCAATTTTACTATTTCAGGTGTAAGATACTTTGCCTAGGTTTTAATTAAGTAATGTTTATTTATTAATAAGTTTTTACATGTACTGTTCCATATGTTACACATGTTGGTAGTGCTATGGAATAAGTCCTAGTAAGGTATCTTTAAGGAACCTTTTAAGGTTGTAAATATAAAGGTAATTACTTAATATGCATGTAACGTCATAATATGGGCTATTGAATTTTTTACTCTTACTCGGGATAGACAGTTAAAGATCGTTCGAAGAATTGATCCAATGGTTTGGGAGCAGAGCGTCTCTTGCACAATTAGCAGTTTAAACCCCACCCTTTTTTTATTTCATTCAAAATTAAAAGTATTCAATTAATTGTGGGTCACGTATAATCATGAAGAGTGCCTCATATATATAAGTGGGAGGTAACACGTATTATAATTGGTATCTTGTTATTCTCCTTATAATAGTTTTAAAACATGGATTGCTTCGCGGTGGCAATCTGCGGTCAATTCAATCGATGAAGTATGACGAACGGTGCTAGAGTCTATTGGCTCAATGCTTCTGTATGCTATACTATTATTTAAAAAAAACGTCATTTCGCTTCCCCCTTCCCCGCCGTACTTTCCCCCCTCATCCACCTTCCTTCTTACCCTCCCCCGCCTCCTCCCTCTCCCCCCACCCCTCCCTCCTTTCTCTTCCCCCCCCCGCCCCCCCTTTACTCTTCCCCTCCCCCTTCCTCCCCCCACCCCCCCAAACCCTGCTCTTTTAACCTTAATAATGATGCGGCTAAATTTCCATTTGTAACATTTTATTTTTCATGGTGTAAGATATTTTGCTAAACGTTTTGAATATTAATGTTTATTAATTTTTACATTTACTTCTCCAAGTGATACACAGGAGTGTATATGCTAATAAAGTATTCCTAAAAGCACCTGGTAAGGTTGTTAAATATAAATTTAATTATTTAAAATTATTTATTTGAACTTTTTAGTATGGGTCTCTTTAATTTATTATGATTACTCAGGTGGGGGGAAATACACATTTAAAGGGGATCGTTAAGAAATCGATCCCCCAACCGGTTGGAGCAGAAGTTATCTTCCTACCATTACATTTCGTTTCTGTCACTCTTGTTTCCAAACTCCGCGTGAACTTAATTTTGGCGACCAAAAAGCAGCGTTGCTTAAGTTAGCCCGGTTGAATGGTTTTCTTTCAATGCTTTGCGATCCGCATGAAGAGTTCCTGTGACTTGCACTTAACGTTATCTTTGAGTGGCCGGTTTTCGGGGATGGGTACCATGAAGTTCTCTAGTATTTTCACATCATCTTCCTTTCTCTAGCGATTATCCTTACACATATGTTGTTGTCTTTATAACCAGTTGTAGAACAAAACGACGAATCGTTTATAAGACTCCGCACAACAAGAACGAGAGATAGACATCTACAATACACATTCCCGGTGGTTGAGCATTTGATCGGTATTTCAAATGATTAACCATTATTCATTCAGTTTACTTATGTACCAAATCATGACAGTTTTCAACATAAAAGGGCGAGGTAATACTTATGGAATTCCGTTTTTTTAATTAGTAGCTCCTTATAATTTTAAAACATGATGGTTCTCGTTTTTCTGTTAATAATTGCGCCGGTCTCATTCAATAGATTGCAAATGATGAAAGCTGCTAGAGTCCCAGAGTTGCTCATGATTTGGTTTATTTGTCCATAAACTGTATGGTCTTTAGTACATTTTGTCTATCTTTACTCCCTTTTCCTCATTCCCCCCCAACCTTCACACTTCCATTCTCCCCTACCCCCTCCACACATTCCCCCTACCCCACCCCCCAACCCCTCCCCCCCCCCCCATATTCTAACTCTTCCCCCACCCTCCCTTCCCCTCCCCCCCTCACCCTCCCCACTACCCCCTCCCCCCCCCCCCCCCACCCCCATCCCTTCCAAACCTTCTTCCTCCTCTCCCCCCTATTTATTTATATGTGACCAAAATATAAATCTAATTCTACCAGTGGGTATTTTAATGTATTTAATTATACAATAGTGCTACCCATTTCTGTTCTATCCACTTCATACAATAATATTCCTCTATTTGTCACACATTATTTTCTCCTTAACCGTCATGAGGTTATATGGTGCATTATTTCTCTGTTATTTGCTATGTTTTACACATTGTTAGTATCTAGATTTATATATCGGTTTAACTATTGATATTATATAATTATCTTGGTTTCTCACTTGTTTTTTTTGTTTTGTTCCGTTTTTGAAGCTTACAGTCGTTCAACTATAGTGAGATATAGTAGATTTTAACTCATTTATATCTGTATTCATTTATGTTGTGTTCTGCAGGCCCTACGTTTGTCTGTGTTATTTTAACTGTTTTACTATACAGAGCATTTTATGTGGTTTATTAATTTTTGTTAGTTTTGCATATATATTTAACCATCATGCCTATGGTTTTTATTTGTTTTTATCTTGTTTGTTAATTGTTCTTATTTTGTTTTAATGTTTGTTTTCAAGTTGTAATCTCCAATGAGGAAGGCGGTGCCGAAACGCGTTTGGGGTACCCTATCACAATAAAAGACAAACTGTTCATCCAAAGTCTCATGCTCCTTGTGTCTTCTTATATTGCTCGCAGGAGGCCTGCTTCCTCCTTGTGTTCTAGGTGAACCTTGGAGCCAGGCACACCCTCTCTCCCGCAGTTCCAGTACGGCCCCTTTCCTGCTCTTCCAGCCGATGTCTAGGCTCCCTTTTTACCCCTTCGTCTGGTTCCCAATGAGGCCATGGCCAACTTATCTCTCTTCCTTTCACTCTCAACAAGTGATCAGAATCTCTTCTCCCCCTCCATGCCTCCCCCTAAATTGGCATTTCATCTCCTCTTTTCCCGTTCCTCCCTTAATGCAGCAGCTATATCCCAGTCCCCCAAGTTTGCAGCAATCTCTCCCACATCATTGATATCTCTTGCAGGGCTTTCTCCTCAATCTGGCCTCTGCTACCACTGTAATCCACACCTCTGCCAGGCCCTCTTGCAACCCTGTAAAGAGGGATAATGCGCGGTACAGAGACCTTTGAGGGCAGGCAGACATTCAAAACCTCTGTTGGGTTCTGCCCCCTGAGCCCCGTCACTATGCACCACCTTACCTTACAATGCTTCAGGGCAAGTGATCCAGGCAGAAAAAAAAAAGTGAGAACACGTTCTGTCTGGACACTACCATCTCCCTCCAAATTCTGCAACCCTAGGTGGGCGTAGTTCGCCAAGGTAACCTGAGCACCGGAATTAGCCATGGCTGGAAAACGGAATATAAGGCTTGAGGAGTTTTAGTAGTCTACTCTAGCTTCAACTCATGGACAACAGTTAAGCTTTTCGTACAATAAAAGTAACAGTGAATGATGATATCCCAAATGGAAGTAGGGCTTCCAATTAATTTATTTTCGCATTCACTTCAAGATCCTCTGCTTACGCCCATAAAGCTCTTCACACCTCCTGTCCTCGCTTGCCTCTTGTTTTATTCTCCACCTCGTCCTTGGCTAGTCTTTTAGATCCATCCATGATAGACAGACTGTCTCGTCTGTCAGATTCTCATGCCCACCTTGAATCAACCCGTTCATTCTGGCACTCTATTTTACTGTACCCAGTCGTTGCTATAACCTTTCCCAAGATATCAGATCTAAATCGGGGTTCTCCCTCAAGAACTTTTTGGCAGTCTTTGGGGTTTTTGTTCAGGTATTAGTTTTAGTAGTGTGTGCTGGCCCTGGGGTGGACAGGGGTGTGCATGCTATTTTCCCTTTTTTGTTTTTTTATTCTGCATCCGTTTCCGGCACCATTCTATCTATCTTATCCAGTAAACAATAAAGACATCTCAACCAACACACAGACCTTACCTCATACACATAAAATACAGATCACCCACAGACCACATACACACAAAACTGAAGCCATGATGATATTATGACTATGTTTATTAATTATTCCCCCTGTTTGTATGCCGAGTTATATTTACGTTTTCTGGTAAACACAAAGTACTGTTGAATTGTGTATCTCACTGTTTTTTGTGAACTGCGCTGATGGCTACTTATGCGGTATATAAGAGTCTATAAATAAATAAATAAAAATAAAGAAATAGTTTTGCTAGCCTTTTTTCACGTCATAAGATTTAGTTTAGTTTGTAAACCCAGAAAGGTGGAATATTAAAATTTCAACTAATCCATGAAAACCAGCTCCACTGTTTTACAAATCTTATACAATGGATATTTACGAGGGGCCATCGGAACCTTGTTTGCTGTATCCAATAAGAACTTTAAAGAGGTTAGTGGGAAGGGTCCGGCAGTTATTCGATCTCCATGGTTTTATACACGAGGGAAGAAAACTGTGGCCATATGGCGTTGGTGGCAATTGTTCAATCTGTTCCGTGAATCAAGCGGTGATAGTAGTTTTATTCATAATGGACAAGTATTAAATTATAGGACGATACACTAGTGTAGCTCTAAACAAGTGGTTTACTGTATACGCTGGCCTTTCTCTATGATATATATAGGAAAGCCCAATCGTTCATTACGAATACGGATGAACGAACATAAAAAGGCACAAGTGGAAATGGTAACGGCTTGAGGCTCCTACAGTAGAGCATTGTCTGTGTTTCACCGACGGTTTTTTGATGATTTACGCTGTTATCTGCATAACCCAAATACAACGGGTCAAAGAGGGCTGCACAAGAGAAGAAACTTTGCTATATCTGGAACAACGGTGGATATATATATTAAAAAACAGTTGTGGCCTCTGGTTTGAATGACGGGTGGAATGGGAAGCATGCCTGTGACGTCATGGTCAGCGGCGTCATTCATGTTGAGCCTGCGTTATTGATAGTTAAGAAGCGCAATGCGCGGCGTTCTGCACACTTGTTTTAGCAGTTCAAACAGGTATCTGTGGATGGAACGCGGGCGTAGTGAAGAAAAGGTGAGTAGATGACAGTCCCTTGCACTATAAGCGAAAAGTAAAGTTGGGATTTTTGGATGAAACTGTGTGAAGAAAGTATTGTCTATATGCACTGGGTTTGGGTTTGGGTTTTAGAAGCTTAGCATTTCCCCTGAAGAAACCCTGAGTGGCGAAAAGCCTAGCGCTGGTTAGCGTCGGGACATGAAATACAACACTAAGGGAAGCTGATCGGAAGTTTAAGCTCGATTGCCTATAGCTAAGCGATTTTGAGTAGTTGTCTCATGATGGAGATTTTTTAAGTAATATAAAAAAGTGGCAGCTACAGTACCGTGGCCAGTGAGGTGAAAGTGGGGACAGTGAATCAGACGTTTCTAATTTCTTCCATGACTACTGAGACCACGTTAGACTCTGATAATAAATTTGGTTGTGAACCGTTCTATATCATTTAGTCTCTACAGTCTAAATTAGAACTAATACTACTTTCTAGTTGTAATACAGAGCCTTAACATACATTGTTGCTATATACTCTGTGAAAAGTTGACCCAAAGTGAGTGAAGTCTGATAAATATTAGACATAGTTGCTCCTTCGGTACATTAATGGAGCTCCTTTCCATATTCTTGTACTAAATCTTCTATTGTAATTGAAAGCGAGTATGGCAAGCTTTAATGAAAAACATGGTTGTATGGGTGTGTCTGACCACCCCATCCCATGGTGAAGTCAGCCTTCAAAAACCACAAACATATCCAGCTAGCGTCACTCGCTTAGTCTCTCGTCACTCTAAACCGCAGGACGGGCCAACAGCTAGTCTAGATAGAGGAAGACTTTGAGGCCAAGCCGCAGGCAGACAGGTGGCGACCACAAGAACGTGCATCGTCTTCATCAATCCTTTCCAATTAATCCACGAAAAGCGCCATAGCCACGTTCACTAAACATTTTGTACAGCACTACAACCGTAACGGTTCTAATTTCAGCTTTGGCTACAACCCCGCCAAAAACGCCGCAGGCGCAACTGGCGAAACAAGCGAAAAGCATAAAAAAAAAAACAACCAGCACACAAGAGCCACTCACCTCAATTCGGGCGCTTCCGGCAGGGACGCACGCCAGCAGCCAGGAGTCAATCACCCGTTGGCGCCTCCCTACCTGTTCATCCTATTGGCTTTTCCTCCTCCACCCCTCATCAAATACCTGGCCATTTTACCGTCGCTGACAGGTTTACAGAAGACGTTTTAGAGAAAAAAAAAAAAAAACCCACAAAATAGGGCACGCCCTCCGCTCCGAGACGCTGGCAACGGATGAGGGTACAACTTGAGCCTGCTGAGATTGGCCTGTAGAATGTGCGAGCGAACAACTGTGGGTTATCGCCGTTGCCTAGCATTATAGGGTCGCTTGACTCTTGCCCAGCTGCTCGTGCGGAGGCTTAGTTTAAAGCCCAACCCGTTGTGGTGAAAAAGGGAAGCAAACGGTAGTTTCCTTTGGAATGTTGTTCATAGTTGTAGATTTAAACACATGTTTTCAAAAAGCAAACTATTGGGGCTTGAGCTTGCCTGGGTTTTAATTTACAGGAAAAATGGTTTTCTCAGCATGAAAGAGTTCAGCACCGTTTACTTTAAATTCTCTCATTGGTAACACAAGAAGGACTGAAAGAACAGACCTCCAGAAATCATAGATTTCGGTTCTACAGGAATTTCCAGTAGGCCATTAGCCATCAAGAACATGTATCAACATAAGAAACAAAAGCTACCCCTCCATTTTTACCCTCCATCAAAGGCAAAACTTACAGACCTCAGAAGGTATGTAGTTTAGATGGTCAAACACAAGTGATCCAGGTTGAGGATCACTGGGATTAATTCTAGTCAAAGGTTGCTGTCACCCAAAAAAATTGTGGAAGTAAAATGGAGATAAATGGTACAAGAAAGAAAAACATTAAGAAAAGAAACTGAACATAGCATTCTGGAAATGAGGGAGCATTAAAAAAATCTTCTCCCTTAATTCAGCGCATTCTTTTGTGGCTAGGGCCAAGAGTGCCCTCGATGAGTTGTACCCATTATTTACACTCAAAATCATAGAACGGGAGGTTCTTTTCCCAATAACCATTTAAGATGCAGACAGCCAGGGGATGGGGCCGCTTACATGCGGGATAGAAGAATAAGGATGGGCCACGGTTGTCATGGCCAAACCATACAGTTGCCCAACAGCATCAGGAGCTAGAAGCTTGGGGGACATGGTTGGAGATTTGTTTGTTTGGCCTGTGGGCAAATAGGTTTGTATATACAGCTCACATATATGTCTAGAGGTGTTTTGGTCCCTCAGTTTAGTGTAGCAGCAAAGCGCAGACAAACCAATGATACCAGGAGTCTGTTCAGAAGGTCCAAATCAGTATTGGTGCACACGTCTCAAGCAAGGCAATTTCAAAGATGGCTGAGCAACGGTTTCAAGCATGTAGCGAAAACTTTTATAGACTTCTGGTCCATTCTAGGTATAGAAAAACATTTCATTGGTCCCGGTGGTACCCCCCGTACCTCCGTAGCCCCTCTATTGGCCACGGTACTGATAAGTTTCTCCAATTATGTTCCTTCTGTGGGCTTATGTAGGCATGGAAAATGCCTGACCCCCTTTTCTAGTCCCAAATTACAATGGGTCAGTTCAGTCAACTTGTTACTTTCACACTTTCAAGGCAGGCTAGGGGGAAACCATTTGTGCGTGCTAGAAGAAGCATAGGGGTCTTTGTAACTCATCTGTCAGCACTCCCTCAATAATTTCTCTGCAAATGTACTTTTTCTTATCAGTAACTTTTAATAAAACACATCTTGTCTGTATTTGTATTTATTAATTCTGCAATTCTGCTTATCTAAGCTAAGGCAATATTTCTACTGAGTTCTTTCGAACAATAGCAGCGGTTGGGGGATGTGCAATCCTATATGACTCTCAACAGGCATCATTTACAGGTCAAGCTAGCCATGCTGGCCTGACTATGTCAGACACCGTGGTTCACAGGCATGCACCTGCCACATTCCCCCCTTTGATTAATATCACCCTATTACTTAATAATGTTTGATAATTAAATAACTTTCTATAAGATTCACATCAGGATTCAAGGAGTCTTACTAGTTCCACTAGGGCTGGCTCTGTATAGAGCCATTATTCTGGTTGCGGTCTTCCGCTCTACTGTACTATCAATAGCAACTATGAAGGGAACGCATACAACAGGGGATTATTAAACATGGTAAGCAGAGGAAAACAGACAACAAGGATTCGAGTACTAAGATAATACAAAAGTCTTAAATCCTCCCAGCCAAGAGAAAAGGTTTGCAAAACAATTAGGACCATTTCAAGGCGTGCCAACGTCTGATACTGGCACATAAGAATTGTCTTTGCATATCTTTAGCAATTTCTTCAACTACTTGGACCTTTATAATCTATTTTCAAACAGCAACTAGTTAAATTCAGTTTACCACATACTCCTCCTTCAGCTGCTAGCAAATAATCAAGTGCTAAACGATGTTGGTATTTTTAGGCAGTGCGCCATCTGAGTACTTTGTCTAGCTAAAAGCGTGAGCGCAAGGACTAGTTTCATTGGTTCTAATTTCAAATTATGCTTGTAAGCGGAATAATACGATTAATCATATCCGATTGGGGTACGATAACCATACATACCATCATCATTCCAAGTGGCCAGGTCAATAATACTCAATAATTCTTTCTGGTGGCCAATCATCACCTTGCAATTTCTCCCACTTGCCTAATCTGTAAGGCCTGCTTTTCTGACTAGATGCTCCTTTGTGTTTTGTGGGTGGTAATATACAGGGTATCCTAATTGGTCTCAAGGTTCAGTGTTTAACAGGAAAGAACGAAGGTCTGATGGTTCCTAAGACCAAATGCTCCTACCCATTGTGGTGGGAGTTGCGCATATGCTCGGTTTCCACAGATACCCATATAGGCCAGGTGGGGCTTGCCAGGCTTGGACTTTGGCACGGTCTAGTCCATAGGACCTGCAAGTTCAGGATAATATGGCTAATGGGTTAGGAGGTTCCGGATGTCTGATTCCTGACCACCATGATACCTTGTCTTGGTCGTGGCATTATAGTATTCTGGCTAAGCACAGACCAGCTGTCCTACTTTTTGGGGTGAACTGGGGTCCAGTTCTGGCAAAGCAAAGACGTCCAACGATTGAGTGCGCAAACACCCATTCAAGTTGTCTTGTGTAATTCAGTATGATTGTAAATCATGGAATAATTCAATTCGTGGGCTTCCCGGCGCCATTGATCTACCATTTTGGGTTCCGCCACAGAAATAACAATCTGCTGATCTTAAGACTAGAGTACTACTGCTCAGGCTAATTATAGAAACAAATTCTGTGAAGGGTGGAGGGATCTCAAACTTCTTGGCATGCATAGCTTCATAAAAGGTCTTATGAATATGAGATTTAGAGGACTTGTGGGCTTGGGTATTCAATCTAACATACATCAATGGTCCCTGGAATCTGTTACTCCTCCAGCAATACGAATACCAAAAAACTTATATTCCTTGTTTCCATGCATGAGGGTGGGTATGTACACGCAAATGTAAGGTTTTACAAGCATCTTTCAGACATTTATCATTTGTGGTTGGATTGGTTAGAGTCGCCATCCGTTGATCTCTTTTCTCCTCAGTTCTACCAGTGTTCCAGGTAGCATAAACAACACCTTCCCCAAACCGGGACAATAGTAGTATGTAACTGTAGCAGGACTATACCCTGATCCTGTTTTACCTGTACACTGCCACCAATTTGTGGCACATTCCGGGACACATATAACTTATGGTCATTTCGATACGCTTTCTCCCATGTACCACAGGTGGACTGACTATCTCTATTAATAGCATTACATGCATTCAAAGATTCAAAACAGCAGGTTTAGTAATGTCCTCTCTAAGGGTGGTGTTGTAGCAGCTAAGATAGGTCCAAGTGCATCCTGCCATCGGAGTTCCAACTGTGTAATAGGATGGATTCTGCTGCGGATTATAGCAAGCTTTGATTTTGCCGGAGTGCAAACATGTAAGTTCAGTGGTGTTATAGATACACCGAGTTTATTGTTCCCGTGCAGGTATAGGTAAGCATGGTAAAGCTAAAGTCTGAGTTACTTTCAGTACAGTTATAGTAGAGGTAATACAAGTCTGTGCATGGAGGGTAGAGCATAAGTCTGTTCAAAACCTACAAAGAAGGCAACCAAGGCAAAGCAGAAGCAAAGAAAGATACATGTTGATGTTGCTTGGAGATTCTTCTGACTCCTCAGCTTGCTGATCTAGATCACGGACGGTCTAGTAGTCTTCGTCCCGTTTGCTAATGAAGCAATTTAACGGGGGCTGAGTGTTGATTGAAGATCCTCAAGATGTCCAGCCACACAATTAACCAACTTAGCAATTCAGTTGGCTTGTGGAAGTATGGCTTAGTCAATGTAGTCAAAAGTAGCTGTGTCAAATCACACACAAAATGGGTTCGTTGAAACAAAACTGTTGCATGCCTGGGACAAACAGCAATCCTCTTCGAAACGGAATCTTGGCTACTGCAAAGCACTTGTGATGAAGTGTCTATGCTATGGTGGGTTGCCATCCAAAAGTAACTCGCAAGGGTTACATCAGGGTGCTGCTCTGCTGTCCACCGATCTGGTTCAGGATCGGCGGCGGGCTTGACTCTGCTGTGGTGGATCCAGGCGTCGATCTAGGCTACCTTTACTGCAGGTTGGGGTAGACAGGATGGACGGTGTTGGACGGTCCCTTCCAATGGGGTTCCAACGGTATCTTCTTCCAATATTTGATCCACACCGAAGGAGTTCCAGGCTGGTAAGGATGCAAGGGTTCCGTCAAGTTGATAGGAAACTGGTCTTGGATACACGTCCGTGTGGAGAGTCTGAAGAAACAAAAACTAAGAGCTAGGAGTTATTGTCGGGTTACTTCTGACCCAAATCTGAGCGAAATTTCCTTTGACTCCCTGCACTATTGGTGGGGCGTTTTTTACCATACAAAACTTCAAAAGGGGATAAATCCTGTGGACTTTACAGGGGCTGAGCGTATTTCTGAGTAAAGCTATGGGGAGCACTTGGGGCCATTTCAAGTGTGGTCTCCTGGACAAAGCTTAGACCATCTTGGGCTTTCACATGGTACGATTCATTCGCTCAACTTTCCCTGAAACTCTGGGTTCTGTATGCAGTGTGGAGCTTCCACTGTATCTGCAAAGCTTTTGCTAACTGCTGAGTAACTTGGGAGACAAACGAGGGTCCATTGTATGACCATAGTTAAGCTGGGATTCAAATTATGGGGACAATCTCTCTCATTAGGGCTTTGGTAACTTCTCGGGCTTTCTCAGTTCTGGTGGGAAATGCTTGACCCACCCAGTGAAAGTACACAAACTAATACTAGTAGATAAGGGTATCAATTGGCTTTTGGCATTTCGGGTGAAATAAAAGTGGAGGGGGTTGCATGGGGGGTCACACCTCTTGACTGAACTCGGGGTGCTGTAATAAGGCCTTGCTTGGCATTATTCTTGGCACAGGTTTGACATTGTCGGGCTACTGAGGCTGAGATGGAGGTCTTCAGAGGAATGTAGAATTGTGGTCTGAGTGCTTTCTCCATAGCACTCTTTCCATAGTGTGGGGCTTCATGAAAAGCTTTGACCAAAGGATGGTCCTAACAGTTCTGGAATTACTATTCTTCCCGGAGGTTGCCTGACTTTCGTCTGGTGGCAGCTCAATCCATCAGTCCTTTCAATTACTCCACTTCTTTGTCACAATAGTACTTCAATTCTTTGGTGGTATACCGTGGGGTCCATTAGATTCAAAGGTACTGGGAAACCAAGCTGCTTGCATTGGCATAGCTTGTGGGGCAATTTGTCCTGTCATAGCTGCCTTGTCGTGCTGAGGCAATCTGCAAATCTATTCCCTCGCGGCAACTTCTCCTCTTCATGCCTTGCTGTCCTCTACAATGCATGACAGCTACAAGTGTTGGTGCACAAACTGCATCAAGTAAAATCAATATCTAGGGACCATACTTGAACTTGTTTTCCTACAGATGTGATGAGTTCCTCTTTCTTTGTAGAGAGCTCCATGGGCATGCAAGGTCTTGAAAGCATATTTGGAATCTGTATATACATTTAGCACAAGTTTTTCTCCTAATAACCATGCTCTGTGGAGTGCTATCAATTCGGCGTTCTGGGCTGATGTGCCGGAGGCTATGAGCTGATGATTCAATTACTTCATGTTGCGTTGACGACTGCATATCCGGCACAGCGGGTCCGTCAAGGATGAGACTGCTCCCATCAACATAATAGATCTGGTCGGGATTGGATATGGGCACATCTGTTTAGGTCAGGTCGACTAGAGAAAACAGTTTCCATGACGTCAATACAGTCATGTTCTGGGAGTTCTTCACTGATGGGTATCAATGTAGTTGGGTTCAAGGCATGGCTCACTACAAGTTGTAACTGAGGGTATTCACATAACATGCACTGGTACTTCAACATACGGGAATTGGTGAGCCAATAATTTGAGCCTTTTTGTTCCATAAGGGCAAGGCACTGCATGGTGGGCACAGTGACTCGTATGTTCTGTCCTAATGTGAGTTTGTCTGCTTCACTCACTAATAGTGCTGTAGCAGCCACTGCTCTCAAGCAGCGGTGGCCATCCTTTGGCCACAGGGTCCAACATTGTTTCGATCTGTAGGCTACAGGTCGTTCCCAATTTCCTAATTTCTGACGTCAAACATGCCTAGGGCATTTCCCTGCGCTTCATGTACAAACAAGTGGGAAGGTTTGTGGACATATGGTAGTCCAAGTGCTGGTGGTGATGACATCAATTCTTCTTTTAACTTCTGGAAGGCTGTATTCCTGCGCACGTCCCCACTCCAGTGGTGACTTCTCTTCTCCTTTTGTGGCTTCATACAGTTTGGTTTGGCAATGTGGGCCAAAGTTGGGTATCCAGATTCGGCCAATAGTCTGCCGCTCCCAGAAAGGCCTTCCCTAACTTGCTTTCTGGTTGTTGGAGTTGGAATTCTGCATTTCTTGCTTCTTTTAGTTCTATGCCTAATCTTCTGCTTCCTTGGGTAATACCGAAAACCAAAGTATTTCACTTCTGTTTTGGCATAGTTGGGCTTTGGGCGCTGGAAACTTTATAGCCAGCTTCATTTAGTAACTGCAAGAGATCTTGTGTTGGCTCGTATACATTCTGTTTCTGATATGGCAGTCATCAACAGATCATACCACGTACTGGAGAAGTATCTCCTCCCCGGGGCTACTGGATAGCTTGAAAGCTCTTGCGTTTAGTGCAGCCACTAACGATGGTAGGTGAAAGTCTTGAATACTTGGGGTAATCTTGTCCAGGTGAGTTGGCCCCCTCTTCCAGAGATGGGGGTCCTGCCATTCGGATGCAAACAATATTTGGCTTTCCAGGGATAATCTTAGGCAAAAAGAATGAATCTTTTAAATGCAGTACAGTGAAATGGGTAGCTTCAGCGGGGTATCAATCCTAGTAGAGTGTAAGGATTGGGTACACACTGGGTGTATAGTTTCAACTGCATCATTTAATCTTCTCAAATCTTGCAATGGGCGATATTGATCTGTTGCAGGGTTCTTTACTGGCAGATAAGTGGGGTGTGTCCATGGGGATTGCCCTACTTTCAGTAGGCAAGACTCAAGCAATCTCGGTAGGTGGAGATGACATGCCATCAAGTGAGGCTTCTTGGGAGAGGGGACTGGTGACGTGCAACTGGTTGTAGCGCTAGGATTGAGGGTTACAATCACTGGTGCTATATGCTTGGCTAGGCCTGGGGACTGCCTTCTGCCCATACTTCAAGTGGTGCATGAATGTTCTTTAAAGTTTGTTCAAAATAGGTATCTTGAATCGAATCATCAATGTAGTATCTCCACTCTTCTTCTCGGGGTACTGTCAGCAGCATTATCCTGCTGGTTTGGCTTGGGAATTCACTGTCATTTGCATTTCTCCTTGTTCAGAGAAAGATATTTGGCTTGAAGCTTGGCTAGCATATCTCGTCCCAGTAGGGGTACTGGACATTCGGGCATGTAAAGGAATTGATGAGTTACTTGCTGTCCTCCTAGACTGCATATTCGGTTTTGTAGAAAAGACTTTGTGGCTTTGGCACCAGTTGCTCCTATAATGGTGACTGCTTTCTTGGTGAATGGGGCTATCTTTTTGTCTATTACTGAATGTTCTGCTCCAGTATCAACCATAAAGTTCATAAATTGGTCTCCTATTTGTATTTCGACCATAGGCTCCTGGAGACCTAAAGCAAACTTGGAGCCCGGTCTGTCCTAATCCACGTCATCCTCTTCATGGGCCTGTGTGGCCAATGCTTGGATGGCTCCTCCCCCTCTCTCGCTGGAATTGTTCTCGATTGGCTCCTCCTCGGCCTCGGGGACGGCCTCGTCTTTCTTCTCGCCACTGATGATCGTATTCGTCATCTTGCTGGGCGTCTTCGAGTTGCGGGCAAGTATCTCTCCAATGTCCTTCCTCTTTGCAATAGGCGCATTGGTTCACGCCTAGTCTCTGGGTCCGGCCTCCGCCTTGACCCCGCCCTCTTCCTCTGCTCCTTCGATTAGGGACACCTCCCCTTTTCTTTTCAACTATGGCCGCAGCCAAAAAATCAGCTTTCTTCTTCATCTTTCTATCACATTCTCTCTGTCTTTCAGTATCACGATTCACATACACTTTATGAGCGACTTCCAATAACTGTGTTGCATTCATGCCCGCAAACCCTTCTAATTTCTGTAATTTACGTCTAATGTCTGGTTGAGACTGGTTTACAAAAGCAGAATTCACCATGCATAAACTTCCTGGTGCCTCGGGATCATAGGGAGTATACATTCTATAAGCTTCAGTTAATCTTTCATAATAATCTGCTGGGCTCTCATCTATTCCTTGGATAATTCCTGCTACTTTGGAAAGGTTCATAGCTTTTTGGCCTCCTCTTCGCAGGCCTTGTAAAAAGCCTTGGCGAAAACGGGCTAGGGCGGTGGATCCTTCATCTGTATTTGGATCCCATTGGGGGTCTTCATTTGGGAATTCTCTCTGAGCTGCTTCTCTACGATCTATTATATTCTGCCCCTGCGCTGGAGCTGCAGGGTTTTCTGCCATCCATTCGAATAGCTGCTTTTCTAATTCTCGCTCGTTCTTCTGTAGGTAAATAGGGTGGTCAGGAGCTGACGGCAATCTGGCCAAGTGGGTTGGTGAGTTTCCATAATACTAGTTACTAATTCTGTCAGCTCCTGGGGCTTGCTAGTATAGGAGGCATAGTGCGACCTCCAATTTAATAAATCAGTTGTAGAGAAGGGATATACACATAAGTTAGGGGTCCCGCTACCACTTCATCATTATCATTCTTTACGGGCACCCCGGGACTTGCCTTAAGGGAAACAGTTTGGCTGTCCTAGGCGTCATTTGAGTCTGGGATCTAAGGGCTATTGTCGTTGTCTTTGCAGGAGTTGCTTTCTTTTTCTCAACTGGTTTTGCTTTGGGTTTTTCTTTCACTGGCTTGCTAGTGCTGGCGCTAGCTTCCTCAATTATTTGTACACTGTCCTCTTCTTCCTCTTCTGGGGGATCCTCTCTTTCTTCTTCTTCTAGCTCCGCTTCTGGCTCACTTTTTACATCCTCCTCTCTCTTCCCGCTAATTCTCTCTCTTCCTCTTCTCCAGGAGGAGGGAGGTCAGGGATTGGGTCTCGCCTCGGCTCCGGCGGTCTCTGGGGTGCTGGGCAGGACGCCGCCGTGCTATTCTTACTGGACCTGGGGTTCGGGGCTGCCTGAGGACTACTTCTGGGGAATCGGGATCTGCCAAGATGGGTTTCTTCTTGGCTTTCTTATCCTGCTCTTTCATTCTAGGCTGTTCCTTTCTCTGTCTAGAATCTGTTTTAGCTAACATTATTCTGCACTGTTCCTCATAACAGCGCTGCGCCCAGGAGGGCGGACTCTTCACAAATACTCTAACCAGGAAATATATAGGGGTACTGATCGGGGTGCCCCCGCTACCCGCACTATACGATGTTTATGACTGGATAATCTCTACGGTGAAAGTTCCCGCTCGGGGCCAGATGGGGTCTAGATCGGGCCACTCCACTAGTATCGCAAAATCTGCTTATAAAGGGCTGCTGTCATTTGTAAATAACCATGATCTCCTGAAAAATCCCTCTTTACAATGTGCGATCATTACATTCTAATGGAGTGTTTCTAGTAGGGACTCCGCCCCTCCCAATTCGCATGTGTGCGAGCACACAAACAGGACAGAAGGGGAAAAGGTGGGGCGGACCGTGGGTAAGGGGTCCTCACGGCAGAAACGTATAGGGAATACAAATAACAAGACAAGACGACAATCGCTTCCCCCTTTTCGCGACCTGACACGCGGGTCGCCCGGTCAGGAAAATGCGCTAATCAGGGGTCAGCTTTCACTTGGTCCGTGCTGCCAGACATCGCACTTCATACTTCGTTCACAAACTCATGCTAGGCAACGTATTCCCAGAATGCATTCGTTTCTATCTGTTCTGACTAGTCTTTTCCAAGTACAATTACAAAAAGGATGAGGGTTTTCACCCTAGCGAATTCCCAATGCAAGGCTACTAGGCTCTTCCTTGAGCGTTGATTCAGGCTCTCTTACCAATTCCCAATATCTCGAGATGACAAATTTCCCAAATTCCAAGTTCCAATGGCAGTTTTACTGCTCTTTCTATTTCTGTCCTAGACCCAAAACTCAAAACACTATACTCAACTCGTAGTCCGTCCCTCAAAAACTTCCCAAGCAGGCGCATTGAGTTGGACCTCGGACTCCCCTCACTCCGTGTTTCGAGGCGTTGACTCCATCCGGGCTCGTCTCCCGCCGATGTCCGACCATCTTCCCTCCGATACAAGGGACCGTTGGCGCCATGGAGCGGCCCCTCGTCGGAATTGCCGCGATCCCCGGCAGGACCAAGCCTATAGCTGCGGAAAGTCGTGGTATATTTGCCCTATAATACACGTGATTCCACAACTTCCCGGCCCAATGCACCAAGGAAATATTTAGCAGCAAAGCGCAGACAAACCAATGATACCAGGAGTCTGTTCAGAAGGTCCAAAATCATTTATTTGTGCACAAGTCTCAAGCAAGACAATTTCAAAATGGCTGAGGCAAAGTTTTCAAGCAATGACAACAACTTTTATAGACTTCTGTTCCCTTCTATGTATAGAAAAAACACTTCATTGGTCCCGGGACGCTCCCGTACCTCCCTGGAGCCCTTCTATTGGTCCCGGTCTGATAAGTTCCTCCAATTATGTTCCTTCTGTGTGGCCTTCTGTAGGCATGACACCTGCCTTCCTCCCTTCTAGTCCAATTTACAATGGGCAGTTCCATCCACTTCGTTTACTTTCACCCTTTCAAGGCTACTGGGACCATTTGTGCGTGCAGAAGATCAAGGTTCGGTCACCCCTCTGTCAGCACTCCGCAGGGTATTTCCTCTGCAAATGTACTCCTTCTTATCTAAACTGTAAAACACAATCTTTTCTGTATTTTTCCATTTCTTAAATTTCTGCAATTCTGCTTATCTAAGCTAATTCACTATTTCTACTGAGTTCTTTCTTACCAAGAGCAGTCATATTGGGGGATGTGCAATCCCTATATGCCGCTCCACAGGCCTCATTTACAGGTCAAGCTACCATGCTGGCCTGCCTATGTCAGACACCCGTGGGGCCCCAGGCTTGCACCTCCCACAAAAGTCAGAACTCTCTTGACCCTGTTTTTTTTTAGCCATAAGATGAAAAACAAAAGGCACGAAAGCTCCCTATTGCATACCCTCTGGACGCTGTTGTTACCTTAACTCAGTCTTCCGTTCCTGAATTTTGGAATCTGGGTATAACTTTTTCTCCGAGACCCTGCCTAATCTTCTAGTCTTCCTCGTCTCCTCCCCCCCCCCCCTTCCGATTTATCTGCCCCCTGCCTATCAGAATACAACCCCTCTCTCTCTCCTCTTGCAGTATTCACCCCATGCCTCTCCCCTTTCACACGCTTTCTCTCTCTCTCTCGTTCTCGAATGGCCTGTTGTAAAGGCAGCACTCGGTTGTACCACGTCCCCTCTTCTCTCTCTCCCTTTCCGGGGGAAAATTTCTTCCACCTTGAATGGACAGCATTGGTACTTCTGTGTAGGGCTTGGCTGGTGATTGATGGCCTGAGGTGGAGGGGGAACTGCCTACCCCTTCCATTGAGGACCGAATAAAAAATCCTGATTTCCTTCCACGCAGGCTACAGCTGGAGTCTACAGTACCACACTGGGTAAACTTGGTCTTTTCTCACTGTTTTTCTCTCTTATCCTATCCTCTTTTTTTCTTTCTTTTCTTCGCCTGGGCCCATATAGCCCTCTTTCTCCTTCTTTCTTTCCACAAAGAGCCCTCTGGCCCTCAGGGTTTCCCTCCCCACCCCCCACCCGTTATGGTCCCCATTTTTTTCTCCTTTCCTTAACCCGCCTTTCCTTCCCCTCAAGGGCCGGCTCAAGACGAATACGTGCCCTAGGTGAAACCTCATCCCTTGCGCCCCCCCTGCCCTGCTCTGGCACCCATTGCTACCACTGGCCACCCCAAAATCCAGGACATGCTGGCAGCGGCAATGGTCCGCAAACAGCCCCAGCAACGTGTACCTCTAAACTTTGGCAATGGCGAGACTGTTTGCTTCTGCCCCCTCTCCAATGCCCGATGCTGACTTCCCAGTTTTTGCAGGTTTTTAATGCACGATTCAGATCCGTTTGCCTTTGCATGCTAAATGCACATTAATCGGCAAAACAGTAAAATTAGTTATCTCCAAGTAACATATTTCTCTCCAAGTTTAGACTGCCCGTTTCACATGTAATTTCCGTTTGTTCAATGTAAACCGCCTTGATATCATGAAAGGCGGTAACAATAAATAAGCAAGTGTTCATAAATAAATCAATAAACACTGGATGGTGGCGTGGAATGGATAGAGAGGGAGAATGGAGAGCACATTGCCACCTCTTCATAGCAACTGCCACGTGCTCAACAGCAACATTCGTTTCACCTAATGATTCCTCTATAGGGAGTTGTGTTAAGTGAACCCAACCTAGGGAAACCCTTCCTTCTTTAGCTGTAGTGGGACCATACTGACACACTCCCCCAGATAGCTAACCTGCAGCCTCTCCCATTAACGCACATGAGATCAGCACTTTCATCGCATCGCCGTAGAGGACTTTATTAAAAGGGGCCCTATTGCTTGTGCTGTATTTTTTTTATCTATTTTGCTAGCTTGCAAGCTTTTCAGAGCAGGTATGGTCTATGTCTATGTTTGCACAGTGCGGTGGTGTGCCTAGTAGGGGTTATAATTGTTACATAATAATAAATTAAGGGGCTTGTTTACAAATCCACGTTAGCGTGTTTTTCCCAAATCGTTATCGGAGCCGCACCCCCATTTATTTCAATGGGGCCTGCGGCTCCGATCATGATCGGAAACCGCTACCGCGGCCTTGTAAACAAGCCCCTAAGTCTTTGCTTTTGTATTTACTGAGAAGATGTGAATGAAACTACCCATGCCAGAAAATGTACTTAATGGTGATGATTCAGAAGCGATTGAATCAAATCCAGGGGTGGCTTGGAAGGTTTTCGGCTGCCTTAGGCCGACCCGCTGTGCTGCCCCTCCCAAGATTTGTGGCTGCTGTCTGGCCACACCTGGCCGCCCTCCCCCCCCCCCCCCTTTGGTGCCTGGAAGCAGCGATGGCTGAACTGCTGCTTCAGCACTGTGCTGTGGCCCTTAAAGTGTCCATACGCATGTGCGCTCACCGCCTGCTGCTCTTGCCCCTCTCCAACGCAACTACCTTGGAAGAGTCAGGAGCAGCGGGCCAGAACTGTGAGCATTTTTAAAGTTGTGAAGCAGTCAGTTCCCTGGTCCACTTCGCCGAGGGGGTTAGCGATGCAGCCCACCAGGGTCTGCCACTCTAGGTGACCTCCTAGTTTCACCTAGTGGACATACCGTCCCCGATCAAATCTCAGTGAGCCTACAAGATATAGTAGCAAAATTGCCCAACTAGAGCAACAAATCACCAGGCCCTGATGGTATACACCCAAGGGTGCTGAAAGAACTCCACAGATGAAATTGCACAGCTGCTATTAGTATTTTTTAACTTAGCATTACAACATCAATCTATGGTACCATAGGACTGGAAGGTGGTCGATGTAACACTTATATTTTTAAAAAGGGCTACAGGAGTGATCTGGGTCTCATTTTTTTTTTTTTTGATATTTTAAAGGGTTACAGACCAGTAAAAACTAACATTTATGCCATGCAAAATGGTTGAAAACCATTATTAAAGTAACAAATTAATGAATACATGCAACAGATATTGTTTAATGGGACAAAGTCCCAACATGGATTTAGCCCGGGAAAGTCCTTGCCTCACCAAGCTGTTTCCATTTATTTTTGAAGGTGTGAATAAGCATGTGGATATAGGTGAGTAGGTTGAATAAAGTTTTCTGTCATTTAGATTTTCATGAAGTGTTGTCCCAAAGTCCCCTACATGAGAGAAACCCTCTTAGGAAATTTAAGCGTCCATGGCATGGGAGGCAATGCTACATTCCACATTATGAGCATCCACCCAGGAAAAGTGATATGGGAAGAGATCATAGACAATACTTTTGGAAATCTTCTGTTCAGTGTGGCAGCCCTCATGGCCCAAAATTAAATAGAATGTGTAGGAATCATGGAGAATAAAACAAAGAAATATCATAAGCCTCTGTATCGCTCCGTTGGTGCGACCATGCCCCTTGAGTATTGTAGGCAATTCTGATCTCTTGCGAGCTCCAAAACAGATATAGCAGCCATTAGATAAAGGTTATAGAGAAGGTAAATCAAAATGAATACTTGTACATGGGATGGAATTAATCCTGCTATGATGAAAGGCTAAGAGAGATTCGGGCGTCTTCATTTTGAAGAAGAGCTATAACTGAAGGGGACATATAATAGAGGTTTACCAAATCCTGAAATTGGAGTGGAATTGGTAAACACAAATTGATTTCTTTACCCTTTTGCAAAAAGTCCAAAGGATTAGGGAACACACCATGAAGCTACAACAGTAAATATATTTAAAACAGATAGAAGGAGATTTTTTTGTTCTCTTAATGTTTAATTAAGGTTTGGAACTCTTTTGCTAGAGGAATTCTATACAAATCAAGCCTGTGTGTATGTGTTTTTAAAAAAAGTGTTTTTGACATATTTTTGGAGGACAAAAAATCTATCAACCTGTTACTTAATGTCGGAACCAAGAGAAAACAACCACTGCCCTTTATTCCTGGTAATAATTAACAAGGAGCTGGTTATTTTTTTTGTCATATGTCAAGTAGTTTGTGATCTTGAATTGGCCACTGTTGCAAAACAGGACACTGGGCATTTTTGCATGGAACCTTGGGTCTGACGCAGTATGGCAGTTTCGTATTATTCTAATACAATAATGTAGATATGTACGTGCAAATACTGCTTTGATGTATCCTTTTCTTTAATTTTCAAAAAAGACCCCAAGCAAATAATATGGAATTGTTCCACTGTTTTTGTTTCCTTGCTATCTCCAGTTCCATTGTAAACCGGTTTGATTGCTCCATGTTATATGTAAACCGCACATGATTTCAATAAGAAGCATGGTATATCAAAGCAAATAAATAAATTAAATATTAATAACGAAAAGTCATGATTATAATTTGTTAATCTTATCTTTTAATCCCTAGTTGCTAGCCACTGGCACCCATGAACATTCAAAAGGTTGGTTTCATACTTCTGAGAATATATCCTGTTTTCAGGCTATATTCCCCTTCTGTGATTATGGAGAAGCAATATTCCCTCTTTATTTCCCACATCTGTGGGTTAATTTATTTGCGTAGCTTTGTTAAGTCGAAGCAACTCCCTTTTTACTAAAGAAGCCCTGTTATCTGGTTTACCATGCGTTTTAACTGTTCGACAAACTGGTTATCCTGCACACCAATGCAATGAGCGTGTCCCGACACAACATGTTACAAACAACAGTTTAATCCAGCCAATTGCGTCATGAGGTGGGGAATGGGAGAGAGTCGTGCGCTTGGAGAATCACCATTGGCACCAAGGCTATTGCTGCATGCTCAGCCAACAAACATGACCCTCTTAATAGACGTTCCCTGAATGGCCTCCTCTATGGTAGTCAGTAAGCGAGTCCTCCTTAAGTGGAGCACACGTTAGAACTGGCACCATCACCATGTTGAGCTGGCAGGGACCATCCATGGTCATGCCTCCCAAAAGCTTTTAGCATTCATGTGCATTTGTCTTTGGCCACCATTAATTGCAAATCCACTTAAGCAGGCCTTAGTAAAAAGAAACCTCAGGTTATGAATTAGCTTTTGGACAAATATAGATACATGCCTTATTGACGAAACTATTGCTGTTTTGGACCCGTGAAGGCTAAAGCGTATGATTAGACTTTCTGTTATAAAAATATAAAACTGGCTTCTCTGTGCTCTCCGATTTGGGTAAGATCTGACTAAAAACATGTTACTGTCGCCCAGCTGTGGTTAGCAAGAAACAGAGTCATGATATGTTTGGAAGGAAGGTAATCCATAATGATGGAACAGCATGTCATATCACTATGAAGGTTGCGTTTGTTTGCCAGATAATTAAATTCTACTCAACAAATTTTTTTGTAATGTGAACTCATGGCCACAAAAAAAAAAAAAAATTCTATTTCTATGCACTTTCTGATAATGTGCGGTAATAGCTTTGTAGATCAAAAGTCTGGAAATCTATGCCCTGTTCCAAATACCTCCACCATAAAACCTTGTTTTTAATTTAAGCTTGCCTTCAACAATGGAACTCTAAAATAAGGAAAAACAGAAACAATCATTTCATCATCTGGTAGTTCTCTAGAAGTACATAAGTGTAGGGAAAGTTCATTTCCGTTCAAGTCCTAGTCCTTTCTTGGGCTTTCTTTAAGCTAATAATTCATGAAAACGTTAAATTCGTTCCCAATCACTCTGCTGCCTTTGACTGATTTTAAATTAATGCTGACCAACCAATGAGCTCTTTTTGCTTTCGTTTTCTTGGTTTGCCTATTGGTGATTAACACAAATCTGACCCTTAGTTTTATAAATCCACAGATGCCTTCCACCTCTCGTTCCAGGTCTGGAAGAGAAATCTTTAAGCATTAATTCCAATTTATGGACTGTTACTAGAAGGACGGAGTCTCATTGGACTGACCGGCCACATACATAGACATACTGTAAAGGGTGTGAATGGACTTTACAGGGGGTAAGATGCAAGTCCCTGGAATTGTTTTGCTTTACTCATCTAAGAGCAACAATGAAGACAGTTTGGATGACTTTTGGGACAATCATATGAAGAGCTGAGCTAAGCCGTGATGAATTCCAATATAATAAAACAAGTTTCCAGGGTATTGTGTCCTTAGAAAAGTGAACTGTTGCTTAAATTAACTCAAGTTGTTGCCTACAAACTTTTATGAAAAAATATGTTTCAAGACTTCCTGGCTGAAAGTTTGTACTGTTGACGAGACTGTCAATGACTAGGCTAACTTAAAGTTAAAGCCATTACAATGTAATAGTAAAATGCATACCAAAGCCAATATGGCAGATAAAAGAACGACGTTGTGGCTCCCCCCTCCAGCCTGCTCACGTTGCCCCCCCCTCTTTCTCTCCATTTCTCTGGCCCATTTTTGGGTAGATTAGCAGGTCCATGCCCTGAACATCAGTTCCCTTCTTCCCATGTCCTTTCGCCACCTCTCAACCCTGCCGTAACCACTTCGAAGTGGTATCATGTCCCTAGCATGTTTCACATATTTTCACTGGGTTGTCCATACCTCCTCCTTGTAATACTCTCTGTAAGAGAGTAATAGCAATGTTTTTCATTAAGGAAAAATGGACACCAACAACATTGTTTTGTAACTAAAAAATATAAAACTGTAAAACATTTTGATGATTTAATTCCCTTTCAAACCAAAAATGTTGATAGGGTCAGTATGTGGAACCATACTCAGGTTTGAAAAAAACAAACACTCGGCATTTTGCTCTTAAAATTATGCAATGAGTTGGTTTGTTTATTTAAATCCCCTTATAGGGCCAATTTCTGGTCCATGCCACTACCTGCCCCATTTACATCCGGACATGTAATCGGGGCATGCCGCTGTAAGCACCCTATTCTGATCCCGGGGCGGGAAGACCATGTCCCCTGTGGGATCAGAATCAGGTTCTCCTCCCGGCCTGGTACATGCAGGGCCAAGCCTGATTTATTGGCCGCACACCCAGCCACATACCCAGCTAAACTAAGCCAGGCTCCTGAATGGAGCCGGCCGTGGCCATGGCGTCCCAGTCGCCTTTGGCACCGCTGCTCCATTCAGCAGCCTAATGAGCACCTGACCGACATACAGGGCTGTGGTTCTCCACAAGCCCTGACCCCCAATCAGGCTTTCCAAGTCCTGGGTCCAGGCTGTCGGGGAACCCCCTGTGCCCCCTCACCTGCTACTCCTAGGTCCCGTGCCAAAATTCCCCCACCTATCCATGGGAGGGACTTACTGAAAGGCCCCGGACATACAAGGCCTGACCTCACATCTGCCTCCAGAACACCCCCTCTCGCCCCATCTAAGGATCCCAATACAACCAGCGCTGATTGTATTGAGAGCCTTAATGCCGGGAGCAACAGGGGAACAAACAGCGGAGATGTTACGTCCTGCCTGGACGTATATCCCTATTGTTTGTGGCACAGAAATGACCCCCTTATTGTTTTTTGATCTTTCCAACCCAACTTAAGCTAGAAAGACTTGAATAAAAGGGGTCGGAGAATGTCCGGGCTTGTCCTGGGGCAAAATAACTGAACATTTTAATGGACTGCCTAAAAAAAAAAAATGTTAAAACTTGTCTTGACCTGGGGGGTCCAGAGAAGAAAAAGCCCCCCCCCCCCCTAAAATAAAACCTAGCCCAATGTTATGTTTATGGGAGAAGCTGTTTCCCAGCTTCTTTGGTTTTTTAGAGAAACATAAGTATTAGGGAATTTTGGTTCCCTTTTCCCCGGTTTCTATTCTCCCACAACCCCCCCCCCACCCCCCCCCCCCCCCCCCCCCCCCAAACTCCCCACCACCAAAAACTACCCCATCCCGCAATTAACCTCAACACCCTACACACTGCCCCCAGCCCCCAAAATACTCTCGCTATTGTTCTATACAACCAGTGAAGTGCTGCCATAATGAAAAAAACACTTCGTTCAAAACTGCCACAGTATCCGTGTGCAAAATGCCGCCACTCCCAAAACGACCGGGTTCACCAATCCCGAGCACACTACTTCACCATCTAAAAGGTACCGGCCCACAACTACCCTACCACTTCACAATATGCCCCATGCCCCAACCTGGGCTCCCACAATTGTCCCACCATCTGCCATCCTGCATCGCCCCACCACCCCAAAAACTGCCCCATTCCCAAAAATTACTATCCCACAATTGCCTAACCCCCAACACTATCCTCATTACCTGCCCCACCAATTTACACACTGCCCATACCCTTAAAACAGCACTCCCTCACAAATGTCCTATCACCTTACAAACTCCCCTCACCCCTAAACACATACCCCCACAATTGCTTCCTCACCCTGCAAAGTGTTTCCACGCCTAAAAAACTGCCACTTGCTACTAGCCAACTATTTTCGATGCCCCACCATCCTGTAAACTACCGCCAGACTTAAAGATTACTACCCACAATTGTCCTGCGCCTAAACATTACTCCTTTGCAAATGTTCCACCCACCAAAAAATATCCACCCCATAACTTCTCCACTCTCACAAATTCCCGCCATGCAAAAGACCCAGTGCCAATGTAACACCAGAATCTCCCCACTGTAACTGCCCCAGCATCCTCCAAAGTACCGTGAAAAAAAAAAAAAAAAAAAAAAAAAGCTACTGACCTGAACGTACTGCTTTCTTTTTAGTTCCTCTGGGTACGGCCAGTAGTGTGGCCATCCCAAATGGGATTTTAAAAAATAGACCAAAAGCAGTGACCTACCCTTGGCCCTGCCCTCCTCTTTTCCCTGATTAGCTTGGTCCCTGGAAAGTCCATCAGGTGTGCACCATGCCCACTCTGCCACATAGCCATGGCCTCCACTTCCCCTGATTGGTCTTGGAATTAGTCAGTCCATAATTCTCATCCTGCCACATCTCCATTGTTCAGCTCTCAATTTGCCTTCCTTTGTATCCTGCTCAATGGATTGCAGCTATGACCACAGTTTGCTGAAGTCAGAGTTGGCTTTTTTCTTCACTTTATTTGCCATGGGTTTTCTCACCCAAACCAACAGGACAAATCATCCAAAAACAACAGCACACAAACCGTGAAATTTTCCCACAGCTTGGATAAACTTTTGTCGCCTGAATTGGGTTGTTAAAAACCAGAGAAATGGCAACACTGACAGCCCACTAGTTTGTATCTGTTTGCCATGAGCAGGGCTAGATTAATGAACTGGCAAGCTGAGGAAGATATCTATGATTCAAAGTTTAAGGGAGTGCTGTCATATGTACTCAGAACTCGGGAGATGAGGATTGGCATCTGTCTAGCTTTATTCATGATTCTACTGATTTTTACATTTTTGTCTGGAAGCTAGAAGGACGGCTAACCAATTTGGCCCAGGTCAGAAATTTTAAAACCTCTATCTGCAGTTTCACCCTTAATCCTCTCCCTAGTGTGACCTGAGTTAGCTCTGCCTTCCTTTCCAATGTCATCTAGCAACAGAGACTGGGTAGGTTTCATCCAATGGGAGAGCTTTGGGGGGAAGAGCACTGGAATGTTCCTCAAGTCCTAAGGTGGTGAACTGGGAAAAGTTCCTGTTCTGTGCAAGTTTCTGCATAGTGTGGGAGATTAAGCGAAATGAAGCCAAAAATGCCTGTGTGTTACCAGTAACATAGCAATTATACATTTGTCACCTGTGAAATTGGCCCTCTCCTCCTATCTCCTCTCCCGATCCCAGAACCCCCAGAGAGCAAACATACACACACACACACTCACATGCAATATTCACAAATGCCATGACCCACAAATATATGCATGTTTTATACAAACACGCACACAGAGACCAGCCCACACAGATACACATAGATACACCCACACACGCACACAAAATAGAGATTCATACATAAAAAAAACAGATAAACATCAAAACAGAGATCTTTATTTATTTACCTGATTTTATATACTGCTGTATTTTGCAGTCATTGCGGTTTACAGGTCACATTAAATAATGGGGTTATATATTATTCATATAATTTAAATGTTAACTTGGATAACTTAAAATGGAATTTGAACAATGATACAACAAAATTAGACAAGATTTACATACGCACACGCAGACTCATTCCTCATACAACCCCCACATTCACAAGACATGCACATACACACACATAAGGTATGGCCCATAAAACAAAGACAGATGCGCAAACTTCACAAACATTGGGAAGAGGTTGGAAAGAATTCCATGAGTCATGTTCTGCATGCTTTCCCCACTTGTTTATTTTTCAGTGGAAATCTCATAACAAATGGTGGGTTATAGCAGACTTATACCATGCTGTTTTACATCACTGATTCCCCTAAAACACAGTCCTTAAAAATTATTGTCACCATTAAGTCCCATTGTTTACTTTTTTTTATGCATATAAAAATATAGAGTCCAGTATTCAAAGCTCTGGATCTTTAAGTATTTTCTATCTAGATAGTCATCGGCACTGAATATGTGGATAGGGTAGCTAGTGCTGTCAAACTATAGTCAGTTGCTATCCAGATAGGGCTATCCGATAAGCACTTCGGACAACCCTTTTTTTTGTTGTTTTTTGCTGTCTTAAGTTATGTGGATTTAGCTATCTGCATACAGGCCAAGAATTTATCTGGAGAGCAGTTGAATATCACCTCTATCTGAATAGCTCCTGTAACGAGCCCATTCTGCTATGGACCACGTTTTCCACTATCTGGATAATTGCCATGAAATAGCTCTAACAGATACACCTATCTGGCAATCACTCCTGTGGTTATCCGGAATTCAGGCCTTTTAAATATTGGCAGGAGGGGGCCAAGGAAGATTGATATGGGAATTTCCCTTTCCAAAAGTACATCTCATACTGGTAGCTCCCCGATCTTAATTCACATTTGACTTGTAACAGATCTCTCATTCACTGTACCAAGTAACCAATTTAACTAAATCTGCTTTTTCTGTAACTTTGTGATACTTTCAATGCATTACAGCCCGTCTTGATTCCCCCCACATATACTTTCTATACTCCATAGGCCACGTTATTGCCCACCTTGACTACTGCAATGTCATAATACTCCAGACTGCCCCAACTATGGATTAAATCAACTTCAATCAATTCAGGCTACGGCTCTACTTGTTTTGTCTGGGGTAAAAACATCGGCAGTGTTGATAGACCAGAGGATTGTGGCCCCACCCCCCCCCATCGAACGCAGTCCTGGCCTCTCTACTGGCGGCATCAAATACCTTGGTTGCACCCCAGACCCTTGCAAAGTCCAGCACCGTTATGTGCAGCAATTGCAGGACCGGCCTCGGCAACTGGCACCATTTGGTGCTGGAGGATTAACCGGTATCCACATCCCAGGTAACCGGGTCACTCCGATACGGAACGTCAATCGGTACCTTTACACACACTTTACCTAAGCCTCCGTAGAGAAAATACATCCAATCTCCTGAGGGGTTTCCTGATGACTCTGACAGCTCCGAGGGTAACGATGTCCCTCTGTAGGACAAGCCTGCCTCTTCCACGCGGCGATTGTCCCCTCCCTCAGGATATGTTCCTCCTGGACCTCCACACATGTAGTCAAGGGCCTCTCCATTTCCCTTAGTAACTCAATGTGAGCACAGGCCACGGGAGCTGAAGATTGAACAATCTTACCAAACTCCAAAGGAGGCAGACCATCCTGCCAATACAGCCAGATCTTTAGGAAACCTCTATTTGAGAATGTAGTGGACATTCCTCTTAAACCACCCTCTCCACATTCTCACATGTTGCCCCTACTCTATAATCGTGTGCCTCCCTCCCCTGGTTTTTGCAGAAAGGCCACCTCCCTGATCACTCCATCATGGTGGAGTCCTGCTATTAGGATAATTTAAAACGTTACAAACCACATGCCAAACACCCTCCCGGGTAGGGAGTGTAAGACATTATATTCCTTTTGTTCCGCTGTGTGTCACTCCAAACATCGATGCTGGTCCAGGTAGGACAGGTTCCTATATCATGTACATTGGGAATGTTTCCCGATGGAGGTTCACAGGAAGATCTACCAACTGGGTAAGGTCCACCCAATCTTCCCCGATCCCAGAGGTCCACGACTATGTAAGGCACCTTTTCCCAAGCATGGCCCCATACCTTTGCACAAGTTTGTGAACAGGGCAGCCTTTGGTGCACTGTTTGTCCCCATGGCAATAGGCAGAGTCATCCTGCCAGTGGTTTTTTGTGGGACCAGGAAACTTGGCTGGCCTTGCAAGCCTCCTCCCTGGCACCTGGGTACATGCTAAACTGGCCAACATCCCTCTTTACTGGTGAAAACGTGTTTTGGAAGAACCAGGCAGGACCATCTTTTCTCCCTTTGGCGCAAGGCCTTTCAATGATTGTATATCCTGCCAAGAGATAAAATAGCCTTAGAAATGCCCTTCCTCCTCCAGAAAGAAAGGAACTACTATCAGTCCTATGCTCAGCACGGACAACCTGCAGTACAAAGCGGGTTAAAAAGGGTCCCAACCAATCATACTCTAGCAGAGAAGCCGATGAGCTCTTCTGCCCTCCAGTACGACCCAGCAGCCTCAGCCCCCACAGGGCCCTTTGACTGCTGTGATAGAGTTAACCTGCCCTTCCAGCCCCCCCAGGTGAAAACAACCTTCCACCAATCCCAGGAAGATATGTTCACCCTCCAGCCGCAGATGGAGGCACATAACATCAAACCCCTGGGCTCTGTCCAACATAGAAGAGGGTAGCAGGCGTCCTTCACATAGCCCCTGCCCGCCTCCTACCAAATTACGGAACGTCCCCCCGTTTCTCGAAGGTCCCCCCAACTGAATCCATAGGTAAAAACATCTATTACCTCCAAGATCCAAGGGTTTTCTGGGTTTTTCCCCCCCCAAATGTCCCCAAACCTACCAAAAACAGGAAGGTTCCACAGACCCCATATTAGATCCCTCTTGAGAACTGAAAAAACAAAACAGTTTTCCCTGTTTTCCAACAGACATTCAAAATGTTTGTTCCTCTATGGAACAGTACTTCCTGACCCCACAGCCATAAACTGACTTTGTTTCTGTAATATCCACAAGGAATGCAGTACACCCATCTTCGCAGCCAACCAATCTCCCCCGAAAGTCCCCCCTTTGGTTACACCTTCTGGGACAAAGCACTATCAAAACAAAGAATTTCCCTTCAGCCTTGCCTCAACACCCAGAGTATTCAACAAGTTGCATGGCTGTGGCAGCGTGTTGCATTGCATACCAGGGGAATCTTTTGTCTGCCCCTTACTTGGAATGAATTCCTCATCCGGGCAGAGTCACAAAACACCCGCCCAGGTCTCCTCCTCCCCACATGTGTGCACGGTCCAATATCTAGGCCCTTCCATAGCATCTCCAGGAATCCTTTCTGACTCCCACGCAATCGCTGGAGCTTCCTAGGAGCAATGCTATTGTTACCAGACTGCCAAAGACCTACCTTGCCTCAGCCTCGCTGTCCCTGTTGCAACTGGTTTTCTGCAGCACTACGAAAGAACCCCCCTCTCGGCTCGAGAGATGGGCGTCAGCTGCGTGGTCCCACCTGGCATCTACGGTGCATGTGGTCCCCTATGCTTGTCTCCACATGCCGACCAGCCCAGGTCCTCACAGATCTGATAGTTAGCTCAGACCACGGTACCGTGTCCCTGGACTGTTGGGCGGTCAGCCCAACACATTTTTTGGAGGGGTTCACCTCTTCCTGCAACCCCCTCCTCATATCACATTAACAAGAGATGCCTCCAAAATGGGGTTGGGGTGCACATCTACTGGACCCCCTTCCACCTGAGCCACCTTGGAATTGTCGAAAGATGGGATTTCCACATCATCCTGATTTGGACTTCAGAACCATTCCGCCTGGCGTTCCTCCACCTATTCCATTTCCCTTCTACAGGCCAAGAGAATACTACGTCTCGCATACAATCATGTTAGCCATTGTCTATGTGAGGGAAGAAGGAGGAACAGGGCTCTCGTGGACCCTTTTGCTACCGAAGATCTTCAACTGTGGGCACTTTTGCAAAGGCATCGGATCCAGCTCCTGCCAGCCTATCTCCCTGGCAATCAGGACCTCTTGGCCCGACCAACACAGTCGTGTTTCTGCCTCCGCAGAAATGGTCCGGTCAACATGGACCAACTCTCCAGAGTATTGCAACTCGGGGGAAGTCCCAAGATGTAGACCTCCTTTGCCAATTCCTTCATAATGTCAAACCTACCCTGTTTCTGTTTCACGGAATTCAGGCTCAGGGCTGCCAAGTGAGGGATGCTTTCCACCTCAACTGGGGGCAGTAAGTCCTATATGCCCCTGTTCCTCCCCATTTCCCTGAATTGGCCCAAGACCCCGATTAAAGCTCCTGAAGGGACAGAGGCAACATGATCCTCATAGCCCCACGCTGGAAAAACCATGTGTGGTACCCCTCGCCTTTCACAGTTCCTGTCCCCAGGTTCCACCCCCTTGACCTAGGGTCAGCTCCAGACATACGGTCGCAGTAGGATGGAAAGTCAAACAACAAAATTATAAAAAAACATGGCAATCCCAACCCCCAGTGTCGGCCACCTCAGAGCCCTGAAACCTACTGAAAGGCTTGTAACTGCTTTTGGCCGTTCCCCCTCACTCAGGAAGTGCGAGAATGTCCCCGTTATTCCCCTTCCAGGGAAACCTTCCACAAGGCAATCCTAATGCCCGCAAGTTGGAAGACAGTTTGCATTTGTGCTGATCACAAAATGGTGTCAACCCCTCTTGTCAATCCCTATAGACACCCTTTGTTAGACTCACTCCTTTCTTTTTCAAACACCGGTCTCCAACCCTAGTCAGTCAGAGCCCATGGCATGTGCCATTGCGGCTTGGTCTTCGTACCCCATCAATGGACAACCCATTTCCCATCCCCTTCCTCTCATATCCAGAATCATGATAGGGCCTGCATCTTAACGAAAACCTCCCCTTAGACCACCTCCAGTGGCATGGGGTCCCCTCAATGTTCTGCTAGGCCCGCTTATGCTGGCCGCGCTCTTGAGCCCTTAGCCAATACTTCCTTGAAGTGTCCCTGTCCTGGGTCCAGTAATATTCCATCTTGCAAGCACATCATCAAGTCAGATCAGTGGATTTGCGAGCTCGAGTGTCTGATCCACCTTACATGCTGTTTTCCACCATGATAAGTTAGTCCTAAGGACACATCCACACTTCATTGCCTAAGGTGGTTTCCACCTTGCATTTGAACCCAAGAGGATTAGTTAACTGTAGTCCCCCCGTTCAAGAAGCCTCATGCGTCCAATGCAGATAAAACTCCTCAATACTTTGGTCGGTAAAAGAGCTTGTGGCCTGTTCATCTGCCGAGGAACCAGCAACACCGAAGGTCCTCTCAGCTATTCATAGCCTCTGATCCATCACAATTGGGTACAGCAATTTTCCACATAGGTCCCCCTATCTCACGGGATTTCCCACAATGTATTACTTTTATCTATCATAGCAAGACACCTTTATTACTTGGAGCCTCATGGTCCTGCTCAGCAATGTGGGAGTCCAGGTGCAAAGCTCCTAGGGCCGCACCTCCCTTCCGTCCTGTATTAACGACAGTTGTGGTAAGCAAGCTACCTTGTCATCATTTTGTTCACAGTCCCACTACTGCTTTTGGATAAAAGGATCCCGCAGGGGATGCTCTGGTTGGGTCAGGCTGCCTCTGCAAAACAGCACCCCTACGGAATCAAATCCGTAGCCGCCGCTCTTACAGGATGCCAGAGATCCATGGGAGGAGTTGTTACCCCTCCACAGGGCCTCCACATCCCTGGGTGATCCGTTCCCTGGCATCGACCTCTAGGGTGTCCTCACAGGTGATGACTAATTTCTGCTTGTTCCGGGAGATGACATAGTCACTCACCTGTAACAGGTGATCTTCGGGAACAGCAGGAATACTCCTTCACAACCCACCCCACTCCCCTAGGGTTTGTGTTTCGCTCTCTATCTATCTATCTCCCTTTGTATGAGCTTTAAGCTCAGCATGAGAGAGGCAGTTGTGAAAGGTGGGAAGGCAGCACGCTGGTGCTGTGGGATGATCCTCAAAGGTTTTCCTATAGGACGCTGGGGAGGATTTCCACACAGGCTCAGTTGGTCTCGACGATACCCACATGTGCAGCTACTTGTTTCGGGAGATCACCTGTTACAGGTGTGTACGTATGCTGTACAGGACACACACAGCAGTGTGAGCAGGAGCAGCAAGATGTCTGGCCACACAGATGTTTGTTTATGTTGGCCACCCACCAGAGATACATGGTCACTGATGCCCCCACCCATACTTTTCACATCCGCCAGTAGAGGATCCTCCGGAAGAAGGGGTGAGAGTTGCGCCTCCACCACCAGCAGTACCTTTACCGCCTCCATAGGGAGGCCCTGTCACAGGGTGACGGTGAGTATTGGTGACATGTCTTCCCATTAACATAATGTCACATTGGCCCAGTAGCCCTTGTGGTGGCCTGCATAGGTGAACAGATGTGCCCTGTTTAACAGACATAACTAATGTCGGTGATGTCTGTCATCTTCCACAGAGGGTTTATGACAATGATGATGAGGCCACAACAGCATCACATGTTGCTGAGGCCCCCCTTGCCCCCCATGCCACAGAGATGGAGGTGGGTGGTGGGTGAGGAACGATGAAACGAGGTGGTAGGCGAGCCAGAGGAGTATGGCAGAGGAGAGCCGGCCCACACTGCGGCAGAGAGGGGGGGGGGGGGGGGTGCTGATGGGGGCATTGACGGGGTGGTTGGCGGGTGGCAAGGGAGGGATAGGGTGTGTCTGATGTGGGTGTTGGGGAGGGGTGGGAGGATGGTGGTGGAGGGTGGGTGGGAGGTTGAAGGGGGGAGGAGGGGGATTGTGTGGGGTAGAGAGTGATGGGGACCACAGTGCAGCACAGGGCACGGTGGGCTCCCGCCAGCCATGCCCATGTTTGCTCCACCATCCCGGGCCACACTCAGGTCGCATGTACATGCCACCACCCAGACCCCTTGGGACTATGTGTTTGTGGTGTCAGGTGTGTTCGGACCTGTATGTGGCCCTGGATGCCTTGGGCCAGCATGTTGCACCTCCTAGTGCAACTCGCACCATTGGTCTGGCGGGAGCCATTCAGCAGGTGGCCGCCAAAGTGGAGCGGCTGGCATGTCAGCGAGCCATCCCCTGAAGAGCCGGCGACAGGAGTCATTGATGATTTCTGTGACTTACACATATGTGCCCTGTGCTGTCCTGTGGTCCATCACTGGTGCATGCAGCATGCAGGGAGAGGGTGTTTCTGATGTGGGGGTATGGAGGCGGGGTTGGAGGATGGTGTATAGGGCGGGTTGGGGTGGCAGGGGGGATGGAGGGTTGTGTTTGGTGGGGAGGGTGATGGGTATTGTCCCCATCCCTAACATTGAATATTATCCCCTATGTTTTTCTGAAAATATACCACACTGTTTGTTTAAGTCAAAATGGTCACGTGGTCTTACTTATGCACCACACTATGGATGCAAGCATGGGATATGTGTGTAGAACAGTAATGTGTTGTAAAGGTAGACATGGATATCATGCCGTGGACTGGCTCCACATTGCAGTTGTGGTGGATGACCATGTTGGTGTAGGTGTGTGAGACCAAGTGGGACCCTGAGATGCCCAAATGGTAAACTACGGCCCATTATACGGAGGCCCGTGCATGCTGTGTGCAATGTGTGGGCACCATTTCTGATGCACCATTCCTGTGGTCCAGTAGTACAACTTGCAAACCATTACATCTGTGCTGGCAGGGTAAGCTGGTACTGATGAGCCCCAGTAGGCACTCAGGTGTAAAGCTGTTGATTGTGTCCGGGGACAATACATGTCACAGGGATGGGTTTTTTGGTTGAGTAACCGTATACGTTTGGAGGGGGGTGGTTGTCATGCACGAAGGCAGTGTTTGCAGGCAGGGACAAGGTTCACACATGTTGCCTCCAATGTAGGGGGTATGACAGGATTTTAACTGTGACGGCGCCCAACACTGGACATGTAGCTTCAAGGACATTCCCCCTGTGCAACCCGGGAGTATATGTCAACCCCCACACTGCCCAGCCCAGGGGCTGGGATCTGAACACAGTGCATGGCACACATGGCATGTGATGGTGTTGCTGTTGCATTGATACAGTGCCAGTACGAACACTCCACCATTGAGGGCCCTGTGTGCGCTCATACAACATTGCATTTGCACACTACCTAAGGGGAGCAACAGGGACACACTTTGCAAAACACACGTATGTACGGGTTAACAGCTGTTTTTCTTGGCCCTTATCACCTCCGGCTTGGCCTCCCGCAAAGCCTCCCACCGGCACACCACACCCCGCGGAATTTTTCGTTTTGTTTTTTTTTTTTTTTTTTGTTTTTTTTGGGTTTTTTTTTTTTTTTTTTTTTGTTTTTTTTTTTATGCACTTTGTCCTGTTTTCCTCAGTGCCGGTGCCCAGGGCTGGATGCTGTTGCTGGTACTGGTGCTGGTGCTTGCTGCCGGGCATTAGCCCCACAATGGTCCTCCATGGCATCCGCAATGCGGGCAAGCGCCCCCGACCGCATCTCCTCCGGTATCAGCCTCAGCTCCCTGGTATTTTCTCCCAATTGCCGATTTACAGATGCTGGAGTGCCTGATGAGTGCCTGTGGGTGGGACAGAGGGTGATATGTGAGCTTCCTCTCCATCCCCAGCTGTCACACATATACATGTCACACAATATCCCAGAAGAGCAGTCGGCAGAACAGTCCATGCCATGGCCAAGACACCTACCAACCGTTACATCTGTGTCCTCCGCCTGAGCCATACCCAGTGTCTGGAATGGCATCGGGATGTGGGGTTTTGGAGAAACCCATAGCTCCCACACCAGGCACATTGCCACAGTTTAATAGGACTCATGCCCGGTCCTGCACACTGCTTGTCTGGAATTGGTCGAATGATCTAAGGGGGTCTAAGACACAGATACACATATCTGGGTGCCCCAATCATGTCTATACTGATGGCGCCACACTGCTATTATGTGGTCAAACGCTATTGTCGTGACAATACCATTGACGAGTCCTCTGGTCACATAGGGTGTCCCTGGGGTGACCTGCTGATCATGTGCTCGTCCTCTTTGGGTTTTATGTGGGTTATATGTGCAAGCACAGTGTGCATGTGTGTGAGCACCTCACAAAATGTTTACACCAACCTGCCAAGAAACATGCCTACATGTAGTGTAGAATCACAGAGCACAGAAGACAACCCCCCAAAATCAGAACTCTCTGCTATGTGTTGCAATATGCAATAATTTTGGGGATTTTTCGTGACAACCCCGTCGGGAGTCGTGGGGTATAGCTGTTTACCGCACCCCATTAACTGCATTGCGCCATGCTGCAGCATTGGTGTGTGTGCGCAGCTCTGTCAACGATTGGTCCCATGTCCTGGTGGAGGGTTTTTTTCATCTTGGCGCTGGTGGCATGACTGGGGTGTTGTGCTTTTGATCTCCTCGAGCCCTCTGTGGCATGGACGTCTGGGATGTGGTCCTTGTGGCTCGAGGCTGTACGTGGGTGCTTGGTGTCCCATCACCCTTGTCGGTGCTGCCCCCAGACATTGTGGGCTGGGGCTCTGCCACATCCTCAGCCAATTCCACCTCCTCCTCCTCAGCTGGGTGGCCATGGATTGTGTAGTCACCTGGGTTGTGGAAACCATACACAGCACAGATTGGGTTTTGCAATGGTTCAACTAGCATACAAAACTGTTTTTGAACATCATCCACCCCACCTCAATGTGTGTTTTAGGCCGTGGCCTGTACATGTGCTAAAATAAGTCTACCAGCTACAAGCTCCTTGCTACCACTATTTCTTTATTATTACTGATTTAAGCCCGCTTTTTCACCGGGCAAAGTCGGTTGGGGGATTACATTTAACACGAGGGGATATGCAACACATACACGAATACTTACAGGGACCTGGGCAATGGATGGTTAGTGGCCTTGCCCAAGACCACAAGGATCACCTGCGTACGAAACCCCCAGGCCGTCCGACCCAGGTTCTGGCCTCAGTGGATTTGAACCACCGACCTTCCGGCCTTAGGACCTTGCCCAACCACCATGCCACTCCTCCCAACTATTAGGCATATATATCCATTACCTTATCATACACATTCGATTTGTACATCAGGGGTCCGCAAACTAACGGCACTAGGGCCACATTGTTTGCCGCCAAGGAGAATGTTATGCAGCCCCACGGGGTGTTTTTGCCACCGCTGCCTGTCCTCCCCCCCCCCATGGGGCAAGCTCCTACACAGGACAGCAGCATTCCTTTAATTTATCATCAACCCAGCTAAGTTTACCCCTTTACAAAACCTGCTGGCTCTCCGCTGGCCCGCCATGCCAGCCGGAGTACTCCAGCATCCCGCTGCCGCTCCCCCTGCTCTGGCAAAGTGTCCTCCATGCAGCCTCATTTTTGGCTGTCCTAGCCGGCGCAAACAGAAAGAGCTTCTCCTCTCGTGGCCTCTGTTAATCCCTGCCATGGCCCCTGATGGTATTTTCCATAAGGCCCGTAGCGGCCTTGACATGGCCGTGAGAAAAGGGATACTCTCCCTTCCCGGCGGCTCTGACAAGCCCACACTGACGCCGCATGGAGGACGCTGCCGAGCAGGGGTGGGGGGCCCACGGGATGCTTGAAAGCTCCTGCTGCCACGGTGAGAGCCGCCGCAGTATGCGTGCTTGGGTTATGTCCATACCCTATCTTGCCTTGATGGGGTATTGCGGAGGTTTGGGTGGTAATTGGCTATGGTGGGGAACCAAAGGAAGTTAAGACTGGAAGTGTGCTGATGTGGGGAGGGGTTTTAGGACAGGGATCATGGCCTATGGGTGGTGGTACAATTGGAAGTGGGATGATGGGGGGCCTAGGATAGGGCTTAATATGTGCTGTTGGGGGTGCTAAGATTGTTAAAGGGCAGATGGTGGGGCTAGGAGAGGGCTATCAATAATCTTTTGGGGGCTGGGGTTTGGAAATGCACTTCTGGAGGAACTTGGATAGGACTCGACCTGGGTGGGGAGCTTCGGACTGGTACTGGCTGATGCTTGGCCCAGGGATGTGGGATTAGAAATGGGCTGATGGGGGGGCTAGGACTGTGCAAATGGGCTGATGCAGCGGACTGACAGGGGAGCTGGATGCTGGGGTGTGGCTGGAAGATAGATGGGAGGTGAGTTTTTGGTGGCGAGGATCATAATGTGATGGAGCTGGACAAAACTGAAATGGTGAGGGAAAAAACCATTTTGAGGGAGGTAAGAGAGATATCTACAATTGGACAAAATATGGGGATTGAGGATGGTGGGTCTAACATTTGAGTGGATGACCTAGGAATTTCTTTACATTTCTCTATATCCGCGGCTATGTCTGCATCATTGCGGTTTACATTAAACGAACTGAACTTACTTGCCATGGCCTTTATAACGTGGACGATAACTATTTTACATGGAACATGGGCCATGGAGGGCGGTTAAGTGGCTTGGCCCAAGACCACAAGGAGCACCTGTGTATAGAAACCCCATTCCCTTCCCAGCCCAAGGTTGCTGTTTCCATGGCGATTTGAACCCCTGACCTTCTGGTTGAAGTACCTTTGCCCCAACCCACTAGGCCGACTCCTCCAGGAATGCGGAAAGAGCACAAGTAGAAAGATTACTCTATGTTAAAGCAGATGGTATACATTGAGAATGGAACAATACTAGAACGTGTGAACGAAAGGACAAATGGAAAGCAGATGATGGGGAGTTTAGACAGCAGACCCCCAAAAAGTAACCAGAACTAACGGGGGCTAAAGCAATTGCCACATGAGAAAATAAACCAAATATGTTTTGGGAACATTCTCTGTTTTGTTTTGTATGTCTTTTCTTGCAGTGTTCTTTGGGGTTTGTTCATATTTTTTTCCTACCACTATATTGCGGGCCTCCAATTGTCCTGAAGGACAGTTGAACTGGCCCCCTGGGTGGAATGTTTTGAGGACCCCTGGTTGTGCATTATCCCCACAGAAGAACCATCCCTGCATCAGCAGTGCTTAGATTAGAACACAGACAAATACACGTCCAGGTCTGACGAGGGGGCTTGTAGTCAGACATGTAGTCCCACATGTGCAGGGCAGATATAAAAAGTGATGAGTGCTACTTGAAACATGTGTTTGGAGGGCAGTAAAATTACACATAGTAAAAGTCCGGCATGGAATGGCGTACGTACACGAAATGAGCCCAAAGGTAGAGGGATGGGAGAATGATCCAGGGGATCAGGTATGATGAGTTGTTAATAAGAATCCTGAGTTCCACATTTGTGCCAAAGGGCAGGGTACGCGTCCTGTCAATGGGTTGAGAGCAGCAAGGTGTTGATTTGGGTACCTACCCTGCCTGGGGTATGGGCACGGGTGTCCAAGGCCTCCTGGCAGTCCATAGAGGTATATTGGGCCCGACGCCCCCGCTCTGGCCAAAACTCCCCTGCTCCAGTGTGTTAGGTAGGGTGTAAAGTGGCCCACCGCCTCCAGTGCCCATCCATTCTGCCACGCTCTGCTGATCATGTGGTGCACAGTCATCCCACCCCTCTTTAATGTTTAGTTTACACCTCTTCCTGATGGCTGTCCGAGGTCGCCTCTGTCTTGCGTGCCCCTGCTTGTGCCACCGCCTCATGCACCTCCTCCGCCTCATGTGCTCTTCCCCTTTTTTCTTAGAACACATGGATTGGCGCTGTTTGTCAGCAGTTGGTGGTGTTGCTATTTGGTCCCCGTCCTTTCTCTATATCCTCTTCTCCCTCCCTCTTCTAGAACAGACGTCCAGCAGGATGTGATTTTCCTGACTGGTGTGACGTTTCCGTGGCCGCCTCTTCCTTTGCAGAGCTTGCACCCGGTATGCCTTTTACGGTTTTGGTAGTGAGAAGGATACCCCGCTGTGTGGGCTGTGGCCTAGGTAGTGCCTGCAGCCTCCACCACACTCCCCTGCCCATATCTGTCTCCTCGCCCAGCATATGAGCGTTGGTTCCCCTACCTCGATCCCGTCTCCCTCTACCCTGTCCCTGCTCCCCCTCCTCTTTCCCTCGGTCCGACTCCTGCCTTGCTGTCCTGTGGCATCTCATCTCCCTTTCGCCCTCTCCGCTCCCTGTCAGACATCTCCTTCTCTTGCCCGTCTCTTTATCTTCTGCTCCACCCGTTCCACACCCTCCCTCCTCGCCCTGCTCCTTCGTTTCTGCTCGTAAAAAAACCACCTCAGACCTCCTTTTTTCTCTACTTGACTCTGCTTCCTTGCCGCTCCCCTCCGTCTCTGTATCCCCCGCTGTAACCTCACAACCAATCCTCCCCCTCGACCACCCAAGCCATCTAACACTCTGGACCAGCTTCCGCACCACAACAAAACCTCAGCTCTCCTACCACTAAGCTGCTTCTCCTCTCTCTCTCTCACACTGACACCTTCTCCTTGCTCCGTCTCGCCTAACCAACAACCCCCTCGCCCTCTTCGCTAGTATTCCCTCAACGTGCACGACGTGTTAGAGGTTTTTTTCCATGGGTTTTTTACTTTGCGCGTGCGCAGTTGCGTGAGGGCAAGGTTTGGGCTGCGTAGTTGCGCATGCACAGTTGGATGATAGGGGTAAGGGGGGGGGGTTTGCCACGCGAGCCCCCCGCCCAAAACAAAATGCACCGGCTGGCTATGGTGCTGTGTGATGCCTGGTTGATTTGATGCGAGCATTTTTGTGGTTTTTATTACCAGAAAATATATTAGGTTGTCTCCACCGCCCACCATACAAACTTACCCCTTGTCTGGTCTTTCCTATGTTCCCGCCACGCTCCATCTGTAATTAGGGTAGACACCCAGGGAGCTGTAAGACAAAACATGAGGTTTATCTAGCTAAGCGTGAAATGAATGGTCTTTTTTTAAAATTGGGCCAGCTGGGATGTTTACATGGTAGGAAATGTTGAGGTCAGGCTTTTTGACCTGAAGCAATCACAATCGGAGCGACTATTGTATAGGGGGTGAATTACTCTTGTGCAACTACAGCAGAGCGGGACCTAGGTGTGGTTGTGTCTTCTAGATGTCCAAAGTAGCTAAACAGTTTAAGTATTCGAGGGAAAAAGCTTTAGCGAAGGCTGGCTTGGTGCATACAGAGATGAATGGCTAGCACAAAGCAGGAAGGGAGAATGCCTCTTTATATTGCTTTTGGGAGACCTCCATTTGGAGTAGTAGTGTGGCATTCTGGAGACCTGCACCTTCCAAAAGAGTGTGCACAGGATGTGGTCTGAGCAGAGGGTGGCTACTAAAATGATTAGTGTTCTTCATATAATCCAGCATATGAAGACAGACACCGAAGTATCTTAGGATGTATGCCTTGGGAAAAGGAGGGATTAAGAGGTGATATGATGGAGATGTAGAAAATAACCATCCGTGGCATATATGTTGAGGGTAGAGAGCCCCTTGCAAATTGTACTCAGGTGTTCAGCTACTGGGAGAACAGTGATGAGGGGTGAGGGAGATCGTATTCATGGGAGATATGCCACCATATTTGTTTACCTAGATAGGTGGTGGATCCATGGAATACGTCTCACATTGTTTTGTAGATAGGAGGACAGTAACTGCATTCCAAACACAGCATAGGACCAACACCGAGGATCTATACAGGTAAAAATTGGACTTTGTGTACCTGTTGATATGGAATGGCGCCACAGACTATATAGGCGCAGTGTGGTCCTTTTGTGTCATCCTATCTCAATGTTGCAATGCGGCATAGTTGTGAGGTCGATATGTTTTCTTTTCAGATTGTTGTTTTTTGCATTTGTATTTTTGGCAACATATATACCTGTGTCCATTTTGTGGGAACATGAGCTCCTGCGTGAACTTACCTCATTTCTGTTTTTAACAGGTGATGCAGGATATGGTTTTCGCCCCTGGTTGCCTGTACACCCTGTGCGTCAAACCACAGACACTGTGCAGAGCGTATTTACAATGAGGTCCATGCCACCAGCCGCTCTGTCCCTAGAGGCGCACCTGTTGGGCGTTTTGAAAGAGTCGCTTCAGGTGGTCCTGGATAGGACAGGTGGCCTCCTTAAACAAGAACAATATACTCCACAGACTGTTGGCAGAGATCAATCATATCCTGTGTTGCAGCCTTCAACAACGTGCTCAATCACATGCCCACAATATCCCTGCAGAGAAAACTTAATGCGGTCTCGAGGATGATCTGACGTGCCATCCCTGTACGTGCCCGTGGGAGGACACACGTCTAGGCACAGCACGTCAGGCGGCAGTTTATTGCACAGCTCTTCTCAAATGTACGTACTGCAATATGTTCCCACATTTGTTGCTATATGTGTGTATTGGGTCAATACAGATTAACATTTGTAGACCAATAATCCGTAGGATCAGACAACACTTCACTGACATGTAACAGACTTGGCTGCGCCATCGCCAACATCAAAATATAAGCATGACTGTGGGAACAGCATGCAAACGATGTGGGAATGGCAGAACAGAGGGCTGAAAGTGGCATTGTTGTGGTTGGTCGGTTTTAGGCTTGTTGGGAGGTTTTTTGGTGTTACATTGGTGGGTTGTGGATGATTGTGATAGCGAGATGCTGTGCAACCACAGTTAGTTTGTGTTATGCTTTGGGCTGCAGGCAATGGTGAGAGTCATGTGGTGTGGTTTTCCCACGGTCAGAGGGTGAAACCATGTTTGGGGCCACTTGTCATCAGCTGTCGGTGTTTTTTTCCATTTGTTATTTTTGCTGATTGTTGTGTGTGGTTATGCTCTTGTAAACTGTGGATGGTGTGTGGTCTGTAATTTTTTTGAGATAAGCCTACATGTGCTCTGTGTAGCCCTATCTACATGCTCAGTACTCCTCTGTCCAGTAATTGGTAATTAAACTCCTTACGGGGAGTTAGTGGAGCACACACAGTGTGTCAGACTGTATAAGTCATCGCATAGCCCTAACAATGGATGCGGAGAATGATAGGTGAACTTGGCATTGTCCAGCCAGGTTTTTTTTTTTTTTCCATTGCAGAATATACAAGCAGTGCAGTGTCTAATAAATGGTCACCCAAACAGAAGTGATTCAGGCAAGAATACTAACCAGGTGTAGGTTACCGCGTAGGCAAGCAGAGAGATCAATTGTGGGGGTGGATTTGGGCTTAGGGTTGTTTGTCAGGGAAATGTTTTTAAATGTTTTTTCATCAAAAATGTTGCACAACAAATCTAGCGGATGACATGTTCGACATAAACCCATGAACACCAGTATCAAAACAATACAGGCTGTAATAGTGCATAGAGGAGGAGAGTGCATGCCCAGACAAAACCAACGACATTTGCATACCGTAGAGAAGGAACCGTAATGGCCACATACACAACGAGGCGCTGATGGGAGGGGGGGTTATTAGGTGGACACATATATAGGCTTATCCATGCGTTGCCATTATCACTTTCAACATCAGTGGGCCTGACATGGGCATGCCTGGTTCTTTTTTCGGCGTAAAACTCCGTCGTGTCTCCGCTCTATGCCAGGTCCACAGCCGGACATCGGGGTGTGGTTTAGTGGAGACCTCAAACCAATAACGCAGCCATTGAGAGATTTTTATAAAAGAGCAACTGCTAGTAGCACACAAGCTGTTAATGTTAGTCAAGGTTATGAGATATACACACACGGGGTAAATGGTTTTTGGACAGAGGATCCCGGAGGTGGTCCTGCATATTTCCCTGCTTGTGACAGCAATTGACAGTGCGGTGGGGTAGCAGAGAGACCACACATTGGGACACCAGTATACACATTGAAGGGGCCATTGGGATGCAACATGGGGAACCCAGGATAAATACTGCAGCCTTTGGAGTGATTTGGGGGGAACACACGGGACGGAGAAAAAAAACTTATGTTCACCAGTGTGTGCGACAAACAGGGATGTGAGGGAAGGGGAACAGACAGAGAACGGACCCCCTGTAGTTTGGCAAAGACCTGTTCCTTGATGCCTCTCACTATGGTAGAGATGCTTACGGTGAGTGGGGGTTGGATGGTGAATGGTGGCATGGTTTTGTGAGTCTGTAAAGGATGTTGGGGTGGGGGTTGGGTGAGCTTTGTTGGGGCAGGAAGGTGCAATGTTTGTTTGCACAGCTATAACATGACCCAGATGTATGTTTTCCCCCTTGTTTTTCCCAATGCACAGGACCTAGTGTGTTGGTTGGGGTTCTGAGGGCTGTCCTGGTGCGGTGGGTGCAGTGGCAGATGACTTGTGGGTTTTTTATTACATCATCCACCATTTGCTGTTGTGTTGTTCTGGAGTAGGTGGAGTCACACAGCTAGGTTGTCTGTGGGGTGCCACCAGTGGACATGTGGTGTTGTGGATGCAGGGGTTGGGTGGGTAGCGCGACCTCGGTTAAGGAGTTTGGGGAGGTCCCTTGTCCGTGGTGATCTTTCCTATTGTCCAGATTTGTGGTTCCCCTCTTTTCCCCTTCACCATCCCTACCCCATATTTTGCTGTTGACACACAAATAGCCCCATGTGTTCCTATTCCAGTATTTCTTCATCAACAAGACTGGGTTCTCTGGGACCATGTCCAACAGAGCTTCATGTGTGTGGAGGTGTTAGGTTTATTGTGTGTGGTGGCCTACACATGCCCCCTTCCCCGAGCATTGTAACCATGAGCCAACAACCAGGGTAATCATATTGCATTTCACAGGGCCTTTATGTGTCACAAAACAACTCTCCACTGGTGGACAGTTCCGGCCATATTGCCTACTGCTGGCTGCCTGCCCTTAGCATACTGTGTGTGTGTGTTCTTGTGTTGGCTGTGTGATGATAATGCCAGATGATTCAGGTTTTTTTTTTTACATTATCATGTGTTTTGCGGATGTCTGTCTGTACACTCTGGGGGGTGCTGGTGCCTGTGCTATCCCCCCCGTCGACCCTTACTGGTGTTTACCGCACCCGTGTAACCATTTTGGACATGTGTTGTGTGTTGGGAACAGAACTGTGGTCTTGGTGTTTCTGGCATACCAACTGTGAACCTGCTTTTTGTATCGGCAATATATCGGCGTGACATGGTGACATGGAGATTCTAGAACCTATTTTGCTGACATTGTGTCCCTTCACTGTGACCTGTTATGGCCCTTTGGATGTCTCAGAGGATCCAAGACATACTCCTGATGCAAGCACAAGGTAGGTCTGCACCTTTGTTGTTTGGGGAATGACATCCAGCCTTTTACATGTTATGATTTACGGTTTGTGTCATATACATTTCATTGTTGGCTCTCTGTTCAAAAAAAAAACAAAAAAAGCAAAAAAAAAAAAAAACACAAAACAGGGGGGAACCCGCTGATGCACATGGAGGAATGGAGCTCTGAAAACGCCTGTTTCACATGGGCATGGACAACACATAACTAGTCCTGTGACACCCGTGTGTATGCTACCAATTGTAAATGTCCCCAACATGCAATGTTTATTGTGTTGTGACAATGTCATGTTTTGCCCTGTTTGTCCTTGCGATTATGTGTTTCCCTAAGGAATGACTCTCTGCACTTTGTGCTGATGGTTGCAAGGAGCGCATACCAATACAATATTCGCCCTTCTTTCTGACACAGGGCAGAGAAAAAACAAAAAAAAAAAACAAAACAAACCGACCACACTATTACAGGCAATGTGGCATCGCCATCACCCACCTGTTGGGGGACACCACACCATCTGAACTTGGGCCCTGGAAAATGGTGGCCAATTGGAATGTTTGAACCTCTGCGAGTGCGACACCTGCCTAGGAAAATGGACAGTAGTATTTTTTTTATTGCTATTTGGCCCAATGACAGACCTGTTCCAACAACACTGGGTTGCTGCCTAAGTGCTTTGGTTGGGAGTCGTGCTCATCGCAGGCCCACATCAGGACCTTTCAATGTACTGTGGCATTTTGGATTGTGACACTTGACCATGCATGCCCCAGGGTTGCAAGGATAGTCTTAAACTGACGTGTTGGCTTTGCAGATACGCTTTGGACTGTGTAGTTGCACAGCTGTGTACATCGGTCCCCCACGTGGGTGAATCAGGGACTGACATTGTCACTGTATTTTGCTCATTCGCTCCACAGTTGTTTCTTTTGGTTATGTGTGTGACATGGAACACAGGATATGCTCATCTGGTGTGTTTTGTCAACACACAAGCATACAGCCATCCTTGTGGCATAGGGTTAGCGATGGAGAGTTCTGTTGTCTATGTCCACGTGTATCCTTAGGGTTTTTGTCGTAGAGGGTAACAAATCTCCACCTGGACACGATACATGTTTTTGCCACAACACCGCTTTTAAAAATGCACACCAGATCCTGGATTGAGTTTTTCAATCACCAAGGGTCTTTGCGTTCATGTGTGGCGGATCACTGAATCATGTTGAAATAAAAATCAATGGTGCATGTTCATATGAATGAACTAGTTTGGCAAAACACAACAGCACGTGGCAATATGGCTTCTGTGTGGTTTACTTGTAAACCTTTTTGCCCTTAAATTTTTCCCTCTCTATAGTACTTTTTCTTGTGTTTGGTTAACTGTGACAGATTGTGACGCTCTGCATTGAATTTAAAAAAAACAACCTTGCAATTTGCATGTCTGCACAGTCCTATTTATACCCTGATGTAACGACGACTCACACGATTGCCACGTTTATATTTGGAGTGTCACAAGTGTGAGTGTCCCCGTTGTCTTCCCTTCAATTGTGCATTCCATGTACGGTGATATCTGGTGTCGAGACACTGTCTACACAACCAAACCGGTGCAGGGGGACCTCCTGCATGTTGGTTATCTCTGCATGGTTTTTCCTGCAGTTAGTTTTCATTATTGAATCTCCTGTCTGTTTTCATGTGCCTCTGCTACCTGTTATCATATCCTCATTTTGAATTTGATTATTGTTTAGGGTTACATACTTGCAGCTAGTATTCCTATATTAGGCATTATGTGATATCTGTAACAATATTATCAATCAGATGTTCTAAAGTTACAACGTTTCAACAACATATGCTGTTTTTCATTTGTGTGCCCTCCTGTGTTTGCCAGATAGATAAATAATTTAGGGGAACAGATCAATGATTGGATGTGTGTGTGGTCGCCTCAGTCATGCACCGCCTACTGGTCAAACATGCACCTCTTGTGTGAGTAACACATTTGCGGCCGTGCGGCAAACAGATTGTGGGGGTGGTTGCCTAAATGCACAGTGCTGCACCATTTATGTCTCCCTCAGCCCGTTCAATTGGTAGACGGGCCATTGACCTTCCTGTCTTTCACCTTGGATCCACTCACCTTGATATTATTATGGCGGATCTACAAAAACCCACTGTGAGAAAATGAAACCCAAATAAACGATATGTGTTTTGATATACATTATGTACTCTGCTGCTGCTTGAATCCGGTGACAAACGTGCAATCCAATGTGTGCCTTTGAGTCAGGTCTGACTCCTTGTGGACCCCAGAGACTCCGGATTTTTCTTTGTTCACGTGTCACTGGCTGTAGATTGGTCAGGTCCTTTCTTTCCAAGGGTAATGGAGGGTTCCGTGACTTGCCCAAAGATGCCACAATGGAGGTTGGCTAGTGGGGTGAATTGAGCCCTGGGTTGCTTGGTGTCCACGCCAGTTTGTTCTAACCACTAGGCTACTCCACTCCACGGAGGTCTTTGAGCACATTGACATATGTATCTAACTGATTGTGCTGGTCATGGTCCTGGCCCCCCTGCGCTCACATCCTTTTGATACGGGGTGGCAGCTGTTGTATCTGCCAGCCATTTGCCACATCACTGGGTATTACAGGTTCCCCTTACAACACCCCTCCCTTTGGGGTAGTTTGTTTTGGCATTGTTCTCAGTGTGGCTGTTTTGCTGGAGTGGTTAGAGGCATGTGTGTTTATAACTCCCCAGTTTGCAGGTGTTTTGAATTCCCACATGTGTTTAATCTTTTTCTTTTCTGTTGTGGTGAGAGGGGGGGGGTGCCACGGGTGGCTAACTGGAACCCATTAGGTACCAGCAGGTTCAATCCCCTCTACCCAGCACCCTTCCCCTCTCTTCACTTGTACAACCAAGGTGTGCCCATCTGGTGCTGCCTAGCCATCAGATATTATCTGTTACATAGGTCGCCTTTCCCTTTTTATGGGTTTATACAAGTCAGTGCACTTCGGGGTTTTGTAATTGCTGTGGTTCACGTGGGTTGTGTGGTTACAACCTGTTTGGTGCATGTTGAATTCTCTCCTGTCCTGTTTCCCGATTTTTCAACCCAGCTCCACAGGAGTGAGGAGCATCCTCTGCTTGCCTTGGGGTTTGAGTTAATCTCTTCCTCTTTTTGTCATGCTGTAATCCACTGCATAACATTTCATTGGTGTGTGTGCAGGTCCCCTCTGGTCCTCCAATTAAGTAGACTGTGGATCTGATCTGTCACACAACAGATCTGCAGGTGCATTTGGTCATGGTTATCTGGTTGGGGGTTTGCCTGTCCTGACAGCCTCAGGCGTCTTGTGTGATTCCTCTGCACTATTTTGTATCGCCAGCCTTTGCTAATGAGCTCACATGGTGGTGTGGCCTACCGGTTTGGGCTGCATTGCCATCTTTGTGGATAAGTGGTTCATAGGTGGTGATTCCTCCTCTGTTCTCTTTCCTTTGTAAATGCTTGGTTCTGCAGGAACTAGTTTTCATTCGTGTGACATTCAATATCTGTGCAGATCTGTGCTGTGAGCACAGGTCTTGTATCCTCATCAGAGTTGTGCACCATCCTTCGGTCCATCTTCTGTCTGCCAGCTGTGTTCCCTATCCTACCCGATGTGCATGCTGGCTGAGCTTGCTACCCCACATCCATGTCCCCCCCCCTTCCCCTGCACTCCTACACATTCCTGCCTTGCAGCTCATCCCTGGGTGCCTCTCCTCTGTTGTGTGCTCTGCATAGCACTTCTACTACTCCACTGTCATCCTGATATTTTCACCTAGCCTGGCCATTTCAGGCTGCCTCTGCTGCACACATCTTCTCCCATTCCTCTGTCAACACACAGTGGGCAAGTTAGGGAGCCATGGTACATATACCCATCAGCTCTTGTGCATATCTACTACAGCTGCCCCTGGATAGTTTGTTCCATTTTTCCCCCCCCCCCCCCCCCTCCCCCCTCCTCACCCCCCCCTACTTGCCACATGGCTGGAGCTGATTTGTGTGGTCCATCAGCTCTGATCTACTTCCTTCTTTTAACTTATGCATTGTCCTTTTCCTTTCTTCTCTGTTCAGTGTTTGGAGTTACGTGTGTGGTTTGGCCACGATACCTCTCTTCTTGCCTTTCAAATTGGGGGACCCTTACTGCTCTTGGGGCCAACGGTTTCCTGGGTTCACCTATACATCCTGGGGGTGGCAGTCTTTTCCACGCTGACACAGACCTCGTTTTCATCCTGATTCAGGCAGCTTAATGGTTGCCTAACTATGGTGCCCCGTTGGGGAGTTTTGGGGCGGGGTGGTGGACAAACACTTTTCAACCAAAAAACACAAAAACCAAAAAACACTGTGCCTCTGGGGTACATTTATAACTCGCCTTTGCTGACGTGGTTGTTTTAGGATGGATGCCTTCGGGGGTGTGCACCCTAAAATGGTGGCAATTAATTTTATGTCGACTAGGGTGGGGTTCTTTTTAAGATGGCTCAACAGATTGTTGTACAGTTGGCAAACAGAAAAAAAAAAGGAATTACCTTCCAGTCCAACCTTATTCCCACCCATCTAGGTAACACTGGGGAGTTGACATCATGACCCCTGCACTAATCAGTCAGCGTCTTAACCCTTGTTTCTACAACTGCTGTTCCTCCTTGAATGTCCAGCGCACCCTACTTAAGATTTTCCATGCGGTTAAACATGCACAGGTAACTAGCCATCAAAAACCAGTGTCTATGACCGTTTCGGGGCCTCATACTGCACCCTATAAAGCGCACTGTAAGGAACATTCTAGGGTGCCTGGGAGACAGTGCACTTTATAGTGTATGCCCTCTGGAGTGCCCCTTATAGGGCGGGCTGCTGCGGCACCTTATGTTACAGCATCTTGAGAAGTGTGTTTTGCTAGCCAGCATTAATTAAAACAACCAATTAAATTGCCTCCTAATGCCAATATTACACATAACAGGTAGTGCCAGTCAGCCATCCTTATTTCATTGGTAAACCAGTGGGGGATATGAACCCATAACCCCTTCCCAATCAGTCAGTGTCCTTACCGCATTGTGCTACAAACTGCTGTTTCCCACATTCGCAATGTCATCGCACGCCTAGCTGAGCCATTCCAAGGTCGTTACAATGCACAGCCTGCTGCCATCAAAAACAGTGCTATGACCATTAAGCAACATTGTAGGGTGCCGTGGCGGACAGTGCACTTTAAAATGTGCCCTCTGGGGTACCTTATGGGGTGCCTTATGCAGCACCGTATGTTACAGCACTTTGAGAGTGCGTTTGCAAGCAGCAGTAATTAAAATAAAATTAAAATGCCTCATAATGCAATATTACACATAAATGGTAGCGCTTCAGCCAGCCTTATTCATTGGGCACAGTGGGGGATTGAACCCATGACCGCTGCACCATCTGCCAGTGTCTTCACCATTGTACTGCAGCCCTGTTCTTCTGTTTGCACATCAGCGCCTGCTTATGCTTTCCGCGTGAGTTACTCGTGCGCTAATGTGCGCAGCGCACAAGAGCACGCGGCGCATAAGAGCACGCTCGCTAATCCCATTTTGTTACTTTAAACTGAAACGCCCACTCCTTATATGGCATCCTGCACACTAATGCGGCATGCACATTAAGAAAGTTTAGTAAACATACCCCTATATGTAGCCTTAATTACCAATAATTTTTATGGTTCCATTTTAAGGTCGTCATGTCTATATTAATTGATCTTAATGGATATATTTCATTTTATATTTTATATTATATTATTTATAATTTTATATGTTTTTAGTTTCTAAGTCCACTTCAAGCCCCTGATGAAGGCAACGAAACACGGCCTGTGTAGGGCCAATGGCGTATGAATTTTCAATAAAATTTCATCCTTCTGAGTACTCCATTGTTTTGTACTGGTTTTATTAACAGTGGGAGGGCAGGCCATGGATGGGGCCAGTTGTCTAGATGTGTGTGTTTTTCATTGAGTGTTTTCAGCTGACTGTGAGGTTGGTATGCTCTGATGTTTAGGGTTTGTGTGTTAGTAGTTTTTGTTTTTATCTATGTGGTAAGTGTTATTTGGCTTACCGGTATGTAATATCCGTAAGGGAAATTACTGCAACACCACAGTGTGCCAGAATGTAAAGGTCATCACGTAGCCCTCACATGGATGCGGCAAATGATAGGGAACCTGTGAGGTGTCCAGCCAGGTGGAGTATTATTGTCCTCATTTTGTGGGATGTTGAATAGGCATGCAGTGCAGTGTTGCATATTTACACGCTGTCAGAGATTATTCAGGCCAGAGCAGCAAAGGTGTAGGTTACAGTAGGCATGCTGAGGGCTATATATGGAGGTGAAATTGGGTTTTAGTGGTGTTTTCAGGGGGAACAGGGCAAATCCAGCTGATGACATCTGGACATATACCACAGCACTCACATACAAGCAGGCTAGGTGTGTAGGGGAGGAGAATATGGCCCAAGACAACTATATTGTGGACCCTAGAGAAGGAAAATTATGTCCACACACACATGGAGGCTCTGATGGGGGGGGGGGGGAGGTTAGGAGGACATATAGGCTATCCATGCTTTGCCATTATCAGTTTCACACAGTAGGGTGACATGCAGCCATCGTGGTACAGTCACAAACACACATCGGGGTGTGGTCTGGCAGACATACCTCAGCCGTTGAGATATATATTTGCAACTCATCATCACACAGCTGTTTATGTACATAAAGGTATGAGATACACACACCACGGAACTGTCTATGGTCACAGGATGGGGAGGTGCCCCTGCATAGTTTGGTGTGTTACAGGAATTGACAGCGGGGTAGCAGACAACATTTAAACACCAGAACACACAGTGAGGGGCATTGGGAGAGATATGGGGGACACAGGATATTATTGAAGCCTTGGAGTGATGCAGGGACACTGTAGTGATCAAACAGTTGTGTTCATCAGTTTGTACAGCAACACAGAGGTTGTGCTCATCAGTTTGTACAGCAACACAGAGGTTATATTGTTTTTTTGTATTGGTACAGCAACACAGAAGTAGGAGGGTCAGACACAGTATAGACCCTTGTAGTTTTGCAAACAAAACTCTGAGATAACTGTCACATGAAAGAGATCTGTACAGTATGATGGTGAACACTCAGTCTCTAAAGGATTTTGGGGGGTCTGCGAGCTGTGGACAGGAATGGAGTGGAACGGATAAACGTGGATCAATTGTTTACGCTATCAGAGTATAGAAAGACTAGGGGACATGTAATGAAGCTACAGGGTAAACTATTTAAGACAAATAAGAGAAAATATTTTTTCACTCAACGTGTAATCAAACTCTGGAATCTGTTACCGGAGGATGTAGTAAGGGCTGTTAGTAGAGCTGGGTTTAAAAAAGGTTTGGACAAGTTCCTGGAGGAAAGGTCCATAAACCACTATTAAAAAGGGACCCAGGATATCAATGCTTGACCCAGTACAAGCATTGTGGAACCTGTGTCTTTTGGGGATATTGCTAGGTACGTATGACCTAGATTGGCCACTGTTGGAAACTGGATACTGGGCTTGATGGACCTCGGTCTGACCCAGTATGGCATGTCTTATGTTCTTAGGAAGGTGCAGTGTGTGTTGCACAGCTGGAACATAACATATGTATGTTTCCCTTGTGTTTTCCAAACCACAGGACATACCTGTTGGGGCTCATGGTGCTATGGTTCATTGGCAGGTGACTATAGGTCATCCAACATGCAGTGGTCTGGGGTAGGTGGTCCTACTGTTACACTGTCTGTGATGACAGTCAGGGGAAACACATGTCCTCACTAATATGTCATATTGTACATATGTTGTTGTTCAGCTCTTTTCCCTGCACCACCATAACCTCTATCTTGCTGTTTGCGCACATATCCCCATGTGTTCCTGTCCAGTTTTTCTTCTGCAACACTGTCTCTGTGACACGTCCAACACAGCTGCATGTGTGTGGGGTTCCTACCTGTATTGGTGGTGGGCTACACGTACACCCTTCCCCGACATTGTTCCATCAGCCAACACCAGTGTATCATTGTATTTCACAGGGCCTTTAGGTGCACCAATCTCTAATTGTACAGATACCAGCCGTATGCTACTGCTGACACGCTCACCTTAGCATACTGTGTGGGTGTGTTTCTTTGGGTTGGCTGTGTGATTGTACAGTGTGCAGGCATTTCACATTATCATGTGGTGTGCGGGGTCGGTATACCTGGGGGGCGGTGGTGACTGTCCTATATCTACCTTACTGGTGTTTACCCTGTGAACATTGTGGACATGTGTTGGGTGTGGTGAGCAGAACTGTGTCTTGTGTTGTGACATACGACTGGTGAACAGCATTTTTGTATCACAGATATCGCCATAATGTGGACATGCATCAACAGAGGCTTGACACGGTGACATGATGCTTCTACACATTTTGATGGCATCGTCCCTTCACTGTGACATGTTGTGGCCTTTGAGTGACTCAGGCGATCCAAGACATACACTTGCTGAATGCACATGGTAGGTTTGACCTTTTGTTTTTGGGAATGACATCAGCCTTTACATGTTAATGATTTACGTTTTTTTTCATAGACATTTCATGTTGGCTCTGTGTTCACAAAAACTGATGCACATGGAGTGGAGCTGTGAAACGCCTTTGTAACATGGGCATGGACATGGACATTAACATATCCATGTGACAGCTGCGTCTGCAGTTCCAAATCCAAAATGCGACCAACATGCAGTGTGTTCTGTATTGTGATCATGTAATGTTTGCCTGTGCGATGTTTTATTAGGCGCATAGTCATGTTTGACTCTCTGCAATTTGTGCTGATGTTGCAAGCAGCATACCAATACATTATTTATCCTCTTCTGGCAAAGGGCAGTGGACAAACCAGCCACATCTACTACAGTGCATCTGGCGTCACCATCATCCACCTGTTGGGGGGACACAGCACCATGGAACTATCCCTGGGAAATGGTGCCATAGGATGTTTGACCTCTGCAAGTGGGACACATGCCTAGGATGGACAGTATTATCTTTGGAGTGCGACTTTGGCCCTGACAGACCTGTCCTACACACTGTTGGTGCCATGCTCTGGCTGTGTGTCATGTTCATCGAAGAAGACGCACATGACCTTTACAATACTCTGGCATATTGGGATGTGACACTTGACTATGCATGCCCAGGGTTTCAACAACAGTTTTGACCTGACTTGTTGGATTGCAGACACACTTTTCACTTTGGACACTGTGTACTGGTCCCCACGTGTGCAACAAGGACTTACATTGTTGCTGTATGTTGTACATTCTGCATATCTTGTGTTTTGGCCATGTGTGTGACATGGACCACAGGAAACGCTCATCTGTTTGGTTCACCACAAGCATACAGCCATGCATGTGGCATAGGGGGAGCAATGGAGAGGTCCTGTTGTCTATGTCCACCTACTCTCCACTTTGACATGGTACAGTTTTTGCCACGACAATGTTTTGCTGCATACCAACAGCTTAGATTGCTGTTGCCACTCACCAAGGGTGTTTCCGTGCATGTGTGGCATCACTGTATCATGTTGATACGTACACGGTGCACATGCATATGACTGACTTTGTTGGGGAAACACAGCATGTGGCAATATGGCTTCTGTGTGGTTTACTGTACAATGTTTGCCGTCACTTTCCATCTCTATATACTGGTTTTTGAGTTTGCTTGCTGTACAGATGTGACGCTAAACATGTATTTAAGAACCTTGCATTGCATGTCTGCACACTCCTATTTATCCCCTGGGGTAAGGACATTCACATTGCACCATTATATTTGGACTGTCTCAGTGTGAGTGTTCATTGTCTTCCTTCAATTGTGCATTCCATGTGCCGTGATATATGTGTACAGACACTGTATCCACACCAACCAGTGCAGGGGAACTTCTGCATAGTGTTATCTCTGCATGTTTCTGCAGGTTGTTTTTTTGTATTGGTGTTGTGTTCATGTACCTCTGCTACCTGTTGGCATATCCTCATTTTGCATTAGACCATAGTTTATGGTTACATTGTTGCAGCTTTGATTCCTACATGAGGCATTATGTGGCAGTTGTATCATACATTTCCACGTGTTTCTAAACTTTCAACATTTTAACAACATATGCTGTTTTCATTTGTGTGTCTCCTGTGTTGCCAGATAGATATGTTTTCAGGTAAAGCTCATGATTGCTGTGTGTTGGGCCCTCATCATGCACCGCCTACTGTCTACATGCACTCATATGTACGTAATACATTTGAGGCGTGCAGCAGCATGTGGTGTGTGGGGGCCAAATGCATACTGCTCACCATGCACCTGATGCACATTATTTCTCCTGCCCCTCATTTGTAGACGTGCCAGTGATCTTTACGTAGGATGTGGGTTGCTGCCCTGCTAAATGTTTTTTGGTCTTTCACCTGGGATCCACTCACCTGAGTATTATGATGGCAGTATCTACACTATCTGTGACGAATAACCAAAATAAACATATGTGTTTGACATACATTTGTCTCGGCTGCTGCTTGCTCACACTGACACTTGTATTTGATGCTTTTCTGGTCATATCCATGGCCCACCTGTGCTCACATCCTTGTACGGTGCCAGCTGTCTATCTTCCAGGTGTTTACCACATCACTGGATGTTTCAGGTTCCCATAAAAACCTTCCTTTTGAGGTACTATTTTGGGATTATAGTCATAGTGCTTGTTTGGGATAGTGGTTACAGCCGTGTTATAACACCATAGGTTGCAGGTTTGATCCCCACATGGCTTTCTTTTGTAAAATTATTCTGTTGTCATAACATGAACATTTGGAACCTGCAGCTTCATCACCTATGCACACACACGTCCATCTCTTCACTGTATACCCAAAGTGTGCCCTCTGTTCTGCCTATCCATGACATATTGGCTGTTTCATATGTCTCTTACTTTATGGGTTTACATGGCAGTCCACTTGGGGGATTGGCATTGCTGCAATTCAGCTGGTCTGTGGCACAACTGTTTGCAGGTTCAATTCTGTCTTGTTGTGTTCCATATTTTCCACTGCTCCACAGAGCATCCCCTCCTGCCCTTTGGCTTTAGGTTCTTTCCTCTTTTGCATGCTGTCTCCACTGCACAACATTTGTTGTGTGTGCATATAGGTATATTTGGGTGTTGTCCCAATTACAGACTGTGATCTAATCTGTATCACACCATATCTGCATTTGGCATTTGGATCGGGTTACCTGTTGGAGGTTTGCCCATCATGACAGCCAGCAGGCTTCTAGTTTGATGCCCTGCAGTATTCTTGTATGCATCCTTTGCTAATGAGCTCATGTTGGTGGTGTGGCCTACTGGCTTGTGCCTTGACACTTGTGCTGGTGGTCGAGGTTTGATTAATCTCTGTTCTCATTGATCTGTTTGCCTGTGCTGCCACAGCTACTTTTTGAGTTTCCTGTGACAGCCATATCTCTGCAGATCTGTGTTGTGAGCACATTGTACCCTTATTACAGTTGTAAACCAGCCTTCTGTCCTGTCTATGTGTGTCTGCCAGCTGTCCGCCATCCTACCCGGCTGTGCATGCTGCTACCCCACATCCTGCACTGGTACATCATTTCTGCATTGTGGGTTAACCCTAGCCTGGTGACCACAGCAGACTGTTTGTGTGGTGACATGCAGTCCTTCTGTAGCCAACCAGGGGTCATTTAGTCAAGCTGTCGCCCACTGGTTACTTCACTGTACCTAGTGGAGTCAGAGGTCCATGGGTTGTGATCCCACAGTGGGGTTTATTTGATAGGGCTGTCTGAGGCATTGCCCTTGTTTTTAATCTAATGTACATTAGTGTCTTGCCAGCAAAAACACCCTCACCAGTGCTTAACCTTAGGGTGCCACCTCATAAGGCACACTTAATACTGCGCCCTATAAAGCGTCCCTATAGGGGACAATTCATGGGTGCCTTGGCGGACAGTGCACTTTATAATGTACCCTATGGAGTGCCTTGTAGGGTGCCCATATGTGGCACCGCGTTTAGGTTATGCCACCTGTGAGGGTGTGTTTGCTGGGCGCACCAATTAAAATAAACCATAGCATGGCCTCATAAACACTACTTAAATGTAAAGGGAGATGTCTCAGCCAGTCCTTATTCATTAGCACATGGGGATCAAACTCATGACCCCAGTACTACTCAGTAAGTGTATTAACCATTGGTGCTTACACCTTTGTTATCCTGTGTTTGCATGTCTGCGCGCCTACTTAAGGTTATCGCGCGTTAACTGTGCTTAGTGGCTTCTCGCACGATAATGTGTGCAGCGCACCGTTATCGCGCAGTAATCCCGTTTTTGCTACAATAAGACTGACATGGGCCCACGTCCGCTTTTTTATGGCACATGCACACTAGCGCACGGCGCACGGTTAAGGCCCTGCTTAGTAAACATAACCCCTATGGTGTTTTTCCTGTCCACTCTCCATATCTGTGTGCTCAAAAACATAAATGATAGTGTGTTTCGCCCGGTCCGCTATCAGCCGTGGCCCTCCTCCCTCCCTCTTTGCCCTCCTCCTCTCCTCCCTGTTCTTTGTTTTCTTTTTCTTTGTTCAAGTTTTTTTACACCTCTTGGTCAGATGCAAGGCAAGGCTTCAACTAGATAGAGATTTTTGTGATCAATCTCTTGGCACTCTTGCAGTTCAACCCCTTAATGTTCAATATCTTCCTAAAAAAGGTAGCCAATTAAATGGCTTTTGACTATAAATGCACACATATGTGACACGTAAAGAATCAAATAAACAAGACCAGTTAAAAAAGAAATAGGTAGGAAATAGTATAAAAACTGGGATATTGCCAGAACATGATTATTGACAAACCCTTATGAACAATTCAAATTCAGTTCGAACAGAAGAACCACATGTCCCATTACAGTAAAATTAGACACACCTGTGAATCAATTGTCCAGTACTCACTATGACTTGAATCAACCAATGGAATGCTGACTCTAATGTTTTAAAATGGCCAGCATTCACTCCTCTCTTCCATTTTTCACAATGATAAAGACAAGAGAGCTGCCTGTGACCATCAGAAAAGCCAATTATCACTATACACTCAAACTTCAAAGGGGGTACAAGGCCATCTCCAAAAGACCTTGTGATGCCTTTGTTCTACAGTTTTGTAATGTTATTAAGAAGTTACCTTCTGCTCATGGAACTGTCAAGAACCTCCAGGATTGTGGTGGGGAAGAGGAAAATTAATCCTAAGAAGCTCTTTGTAGATAAGTGAAAACTGTTGAAAAAACACTATATTACAAACAAGTCAAAGAGCTTAAGGCCTGACCTGGAGCAATCTGGAGATGTGATTTCCACCCGCATCAAAAGCCCCACAACTAAACAAAGAAGGACTTTCACTGGACGAAGACCAAGGAGGACCCACTGCTCAAAGATAGACATAAAAGGCACACTTGATCTTTTGCCCAAACCCACCTTGAGAATCCACATCCCAATCTTGAAAAAATGTTCTGTTGAAAGATGAAATCCAACTTGATCTCTGTGCAATGCAGACCATCTAGACATTTACCAGGCAAAGAAATGAAAGTTTTTATAAAGGAAAATAAAAACATCCCTTTCTACAGTGTATGTGGGGCTATTTTGCTGCCTCATTAACTGGAGGCCTGGAACATATTAAAGGAATCATGAAGTCATAGGACTACCAAGGTATTTTGGAGTGAAATGGGCTACCTAGTGTCCAAAAACCAGGTCGCAGGTCTGGGTCCTCCAGCAGGATAATGGCAGAAAATATACATCCAAAAGAACCAAGACAAGGTTAAAAATGAACCAATGGACTGGCCAGCAATGAGTCTTGATCTCAATCCAATCTACAACCTTTGGCTAGATCTGCAATCTGTCCATTGGTAAAAGGAATCCTGGCACCTTCATGAGCTCGAAAAATTGGCAGTTTAAAGAATGGGAGAAACTACCAATAGACAGATGCATGAAACTATAGATGGCTACTAGAAATGTTTGGGGACTTATCATCCACTGCCAAGGGTTTTACAACCAACTGTTACGTGAAGGGTGCTAATTAATTCTGTGTCCACAAGGTCATATTTTGTTTTTTTTTTTCTCAGAAATTGCCTTCCATCTAAGTTGCACAGACATCTTAAGAACATAAGAACATAAGATATGCCCATACTGGGTCAGACCAAGGTCCATCAAGCCCAGTATCCTGTTTCTAATAGTGGCCAATCTAGGTCATACGTACCTAGCACTTTCCCCAAAAGACACAGGTTCCGCAATGCTTGTACTGGGTCAAGCATTGATATCCTGGGTCCCTTCTTAATAATGGTTTATGGACCTTTCCTCCAGGAACTTGTCCAAACCTTTTTTAAACCCAGTGACACTAACAGCCTTTACTACATCCTCCGGTAACAAATTCCAGAGTTTGATTTCACTTTGAGTGAAAAAATATTTTCTTTTATTAGTCTTAAATAGTTTACCCTGTAGCTTCATTGCATGTCCCCTACTCTTTCTATATTCTGATAACGTAAACAATCAATCTAGGTTTACCCGTTCCACTCCGTTCATTAATTTATAGACTTCTATCATATCTCCCCTCAGCCGTCTCTTTCCAGGTTAAAGAGCCCTAACCTTTTTAGCCTTTCTTCATAGAAGTATCCTTCCATCCCCTTTACCATTTTGGTGGCTCTTCTCTGAACCTTTTCTAATATCACTATATCCTTTTTAAGATACGGCGACCAGAATTGCACACAATATTCAAGGTGTGGTCTCACCTTAAATAACATAATAACATAAATAACACTTATTAAAAGAGGGCTGCTACACAGTACAGTCTTGTGCTGTGAGGTAAGCTATATTCTGATTTTATTTAAATTATAGCTCTTTGCAGCTGCTAGGCTCTAACTTATAATGAATATTAAACAACAATCTCTCAGCTGGGTTCTAAATATATACAGAAAGCTCTCTTCAGTGATTTAAATTTAAAATAAATGTAATATGCTGATACTAGGCCCTGACTTACTATTAAATTTAAAACTACAAGCTCTCTGCTGGGTATGAAATGTGACCAAAAAGTTCTCTTCTGTGTTTTTAAATTTAAACCTATACTGCTGCTACTAGGCCCTGACTGATTTAACAAAAAATAGTGGGTTCACAGATTAATTAGCTTTAATACAAAGAATTCCTTTCAGAAAATTCCCAGAAGTATATACTCACAATTGCAGATCTCTCTCCAGAAGTAACAGTCCCCTTTTCTAGTCCTTCAAGACTGAGGATCACAGAGCTCTGGTTGAGCTATTTATGCCTGTGCTGCTGAGGTAAGCTGTGACCAACTTCCTGGGTGATTAACAGTCCTTGCTTGGATAGAAGGAGTCTTTCAAAATGGCCTTTTGACCTGCCACCTGGTGTTAACACCTATTGAAAACGTTTCACAGGTCTTTGCCCCCTAGGTAGAAGGCCTCTTTGTAAAGGTCTCTAGAAGACTTTATTTGTTGCTCAAAGAGTACTGACCCTGTTTTGCCTTTTGTGCTAAGCTATATTCTGATTTGATTTAAATTATAGCTCTTTGCTGCTGCTAAGCTCTAACTTATTATGAAATTTAAACTACAAGCTTTCTGCTGGGTTCTAAATTTAACCAGAAAGCTTTCTTCTGTGTTTTAAATTTAAACTTAAAGTACTTTTCTGATGCTAGGCCCTGAGTGACTATTAAATTTAAACTACAAGCGCTCTGCTGGGTTCCAAATTTAACCAGAAAGCTCTCTTCTGTGTTTGAAATTTAAACTAAAAGTACTTTGCTAATGCTTTTTGTTGTATACCTTTGAACATACTATTCAAATATTATGATGACATACAGTTGGAATATTTCCAAATATTTCTCAAGATATTGTACATAACATACCTAAAAAGCAAGGGTGCCAAGAATGTTGACCAGAACTGTATATTCTTTTTCCTTTAAGGCACACCAAATTTCTGCCTTCTCTCTGTTCCTTGTGTTCAACCATCATTCCGTCCTTGGTTCAAGTCCGAGAGGTGAGAAGAAGCTTTACAGCTGTGCTGCACACCACTCTGCCCAAGTGGCAATCTAGTCCCTCCTGAGGCCTACTTCAGCGAAAGCGCCAATGCTATGTCATCCCTCAATGCTGGTCCCCTGGAGATTCCTGGGACCAGTTGCTTAAATAACTGGAGCTAGAGCAATCTGAAAAGTTCTTAGGTACGACTACATGCATAATTATACTGTCTCATTTAGCTAGAGGCAGGTTATCCCCTTCTATGAGCTCGACTTTGAGGCTGATAGTCAAAGGATTTAGGCTCCTGTCTTTAAGAGTTATGCTCCTAAATTGGCCTCTTTAAAAGGTGTTTCAATTTCTCAGCCTCTCCTCTCTCCTACTTCCTCTCTCTCCTCCTTTCGTCTGAGACTGTCGATGGAATGCTTTTGTGAATGATTTATATATTCTGGTATTTTGCCATCTGTCACTTATTCTGTCCTGATCTGAATACTGACCCCCTAATTTAATCTGTGATTTCTTCAAGGGTCAAACAATACAGTAGGGGTAACTGCAAAAACAAAGAGGCTGATATATTCAATGACATTCATCCAGCGCTTTTAACTGGATAAGTGCTAGTGAGAAAAATGGTCAGCAGCCCCATCTGGATAGTACCTCTGAATATTTCCTCTGACCACCTCGGCACTGCCTAGAGTCGAGGTAGAAAGGAAAGTTATCCTGATAGCGACAATATTCAGCCCTCAATGCAGATAGCTAACCAAATAAAGTTAGAACAGCGACAAGGAGACTAGGTGATCTTATTCAGCCCTAGCTGTTCACCAGTGGAGTAAGGACTTCTCCCAGGATTTCCCTCTCTTGCCCAGGTCCAAAAATGTTCTGTTAGCTGGGCATCACTTTCATTTCCCATTTGTTTCTCTTTTAATTTAATTATCAATTTATACTCACAGGGGTCAAGACTTTAACTATGCAGTTGGTGGGGTTTTTTATGTGCCAGCTGCAACATTTAAAACTGAAAACAGATATCAGCGCTGGGATCTTGATATTTTCCAGTACTGAAAATCCAGGTTCTGTGCTGACCGCCATCACTCTCGAGGTAGTGGCGATATTCAGCCACTCTGAGGATAGTGAATCCACAGAAAGTTAGCAGATTGACAACCACTATTAACTGGGTAAGTGCTAGTACTGCTCCCACCCGGCCCACAGACTGCCCCAGCAATTTCTGGACAGTGCCGTAGCGATTAAAGGGGATATTCAGAGGGGTTTATCTGCTTAGCAGGTCCTGCTAACAGGATAAACACGTTTGAATATGAAGTCCAACAGTTCATTAAACTCCTAAGGGTACATGGAGGCAGCCAAGCGCTGGCTCCTGCCGTTGACTATCAGCCCCAATGAATTTTCAACTGAAAACTTAGGTTCTTCTATTTAGGTAGAAATAGGGCACAAATTTACGACACTAATTTAGAAGCCTAAATGTAGGCACTCAGGGGCCATGGCTAGGGGCTACAACTGAATATCCAGACTGCATGGCCATCATCCCGATGAGCACTGCCATTATCTGGATAGTGCTGATGGCAACTTAGGACAGATATTTCCGTGGCTCTGGCTATCTGGATAGTGGCTGGAAACTGATGCTTTCCAGATAAATGCAGCGATTATCCCGATAGTGGCTAGCACCACCCTCGCTCTACCTTCAGACTGCCTTGGCATTCTAAGTATGGCACTGAGGCAGTCTGTGGCTTTATTCAGTAGCACTCTCTGGATAGTGCTGCAAAATCTCTCCATACCCTTATCCAAGTAGCCTCTGTGGTTGTCTGGATAAGGGCTTGGAAAGTTGACCTCCTATGCTTTTTTTGAATACCAGGCCCTATGCTTCTAAATGTAGGCCTCACTTTCCTTTGCCTAGGTTTGAGCCAATTTTATGAGCCTAGTGCTGAAAATCAGTGCTAAGCACCTTTCTTTCCCCACCCTAAATCTCCCCCTGCTGCCACCCACTTTAATGCTTCTACATTTGGGAGTTTAGTGAAATCTGGGGTAAAATGCAGCCACTCTGCCCTAGTAAACTTTTAAGGAGCCCAGTTTAGGAGCATGACTCTCAAAGTTAGGAACATAAATCCTTTGACTATTGAGCTCTTTGTCTCTAAGGGGTATGTTTAATAAACTCTTAATGTGCTCTCTGCCACGCTATCGTGCGATAAGGTACCTTATCATGCAGTAAATGGTGCTTTATCGGGCGCAGAGGTACTTAGCGTGCGATAACGCGTGCAGCGGCGCAAATGAGCGCTGAGGGTGGAGAAAGGCTCCCAGAGGGCGGAGGAAGGCTCCCCAGGAGCGGAGAGAGAGGGTCAATGGGCGGAAAGTGGGAGGGGAGAGCTCCCTACACACTAACGCTGTGAAATTCGAGGCTGAAAAACTAACGCCAGTGAAACCCTGGCGTTAGAGCTGATTTAAAGAGAAAAGAAACCATTTCCGTCAGCAATGTACAGCAAAACCAGGGAAACCTATAAAAT